>CM027667.1:10812500-10824835 GCA_015731905.1 Salix dunnii | reverse complement strand
AATAAAGGGCAACCATTTCTATTCTTAAAATTATGCCGTGTGCATCTAGGAGGTTACTGACTCCTCGAATTGTCAGAATTATTTCATATTAGTCCCTATATTATAACAGTAGCTTTTCCCAGCTTGTCTACACTCATTTTCCTTTGGTCCATGGTCCTCTCCGTGTTTTCGTTATCCCTCCGACAGCCACCCCCTAGGTTGGATTCATCCATTATCCCGCCGCCAGATGTAACCCTAGGTTTTTGCACTTACTCTGTTAGCTTACACGAATGACCAAAGAGATTGCACGTGGCACATCTTATTGGTTTCCACTCATATTCCACTTATATGTGCAGTGGCTCCGGTGATAGAGGTGTGATGATTTCAAAGTTGTGTATGAAGGGCATCCCCGCGTCTATCTCAACACATACTCTAGCAAAATCCAATCGAGAGCATGTATAAGTGGATTCATCACAAGACAGTGGTTTACCAACCTTGCTTGCCACTAAACTCAACCCCTTCCTTGAGCATAGGGGAAACGGAAGCCCGTGTATTGTAATCCAAACTGGCAACTTTGAATTTTGTTTTTTTATCAAAAACAAAGTGCGGGTGCCATTGTTGCAGTATTATTGCTTTGCCGCCAAACAGCCACGGTCCCTTTTCCAGTATTTCTAGCATTTGCTCCTCCCTTTTGAAACGAAAAATCATAAAGCTTGTGGTCGTAGTCATAACGGCCTCAAGCCCACATGATTTCCAAACTCGGCTTGCTATGGAGTTCACTGCATGGTAGTTCATTCGGTATCCTGGGAAGAACCCTACCATGCTCCTAGTCCATTGCTCGGCATGCTCAGTTAGCATGTCTTTCGTGATTTCCATCTGTTGCCCCATGGCTGGAGGTGGGATGGGGTCAAGAGTGAATCTTGTGCTTGCATCTGTGACTTTTACCCTATCTGCCCATGAGGTTCCCTGTGGCTGCAACTTTTTCTGATGAGGTTTTGAAGGTTTTTTGTGGTGGTTCATGGTTAGCTTGTGGGGTCTAGCTTGTAAGGCCTGCTTTGGGGGGTTGGGATGTAGTTTTGGATGGTGGTTTTACCAAAGAGCTTGGCAGAAATTCCTTGGTGCATTTACAAAAACTGTTGGACACTAGGTAGAGTGTGCAGGTAAGCTGTGAAGGCTAAAAGGAAGAGGAGGCGAAAGTGTGACAAGACCAGTGTACTTATCTTGCAGAATATTGAAAAAACCTCGTAATCTGGCAGTGGCAGCAGTGGTGGCTAGAAAGGTGATAGGCAGCGTGATGCCTAGTCAGTGGTGGCTGAGGACGTTGGAGCTTCGTCTGGAGTGGTTGAAGGTTCTGTTCAGGTCTGGTATGAGGTGGCCGGAGGTGATTCCGGCGGCTGGAAGGCAAAAGATGCTCAGAAGGTTTTGGGAGCCTCTCCCTCTATCCTTCTCTCTAAAACTCGCATTCCCAAACCCCAAACCTGAAATCTTGAACCCCGAACCCCGAAACCCAAACCCTCAACCCAAAAATCTTAGAACCCAAAACGCAAAATCCTAAACCTAAAATCCTAAATCATCAACCCCGAACCCCGAAACTCAAACCCCTAAAACCCAAAACCGAAAATTCTAAACCGTAAATCTCAAAACCGTGAAACTCCTAAACCACAAAGCTAAAACCATAACCATGATTTTTAAATTCTAAACCCTAAACCTTAATTTTAAACCAAATTTTAACCTTTAACCCTAAATTAAACCTCAAACCCAAACCTCCCCAATTTTAAAAACCCAAATTCTAAATTTCCTTCCCTTTTAAATTTCAAATTCAAACTTCAAACCAAACCCAACCCTAAATTTTCAAAACCCTAAACTTCCCAAAGTGAAACCGTATAATATAAGTATACGTAAATTTCAAACTTAAAATTTTTTTAATTGAGAGTTGATTATTAGAGACAAACTCTAAACCAAACCAAAACTTTAAAAACTTAAAAATTTTCCTTAACCTTTAAAACTAAACCCTAAACCTAACCCTAACCCTAACCCTACCCTAACCCTAACCCTAACCCTAACCCTAACCCTAAACCAAACCTAAACCTAACCCTAACCCTAACTCAAACCCTAAACCCTAAATTTAAAACCTCAAAACAATAAGATCATATGAAGTCGAATCCCTAACAAATCAAATTTTAAATTTAAATTCAAAGACTAAACCTTAAACCCTAAACCCTAAACCTTAAATTTTAAATTTAAATTTTAAATTTTAAATTTTAAATTTAAATTTAAATTTTAAATTTAAATTTTAAATTTTAAATTTTAAATTTTAAATTTAAATTTAAATTTTAAATTTTAAATTTTAAATTTTAAATTTTAAACTTAAATTTTAAATTTAAACTCAAATTTCAAATTTTAAATTTTAATAAAACCTAAATTTAAACCTAAACCTCAAACCCCTAAACCTTAAATTTCAAACCCTAAACCCTAAACTCAAATCTCAAACTCAAACAAACCTTAAACTCAAACCCTAAACTCAAATCCAAACCTAAACTCAAATCCAAACTCAAACCTTAAACCCCAAACCTAAACCTAAAATTCAAACTTAAATTTTAAATTTTAAATTTTAAATTTTAAATTTTAAATTTTAAATTTAAATTTTAAATTTTAAATTTTAAATTTTAAATTTAAATTTTAAATTTTAAATTTAAACTTTAAATTTTAAATTTAAATTAACCTTAAACTTTAAACTTAAATTTAAATTCAAATTTTAAACCTCAAATCCAAACTCAAATTTTAAACCTAAAACTCAAACCAAATTTCAAACCCCAAACCTAAATTTCAAACCTTTAAACCCAAACCCAAAACTCAAACCTCAAACTCAAAAACTCTAAATTAAATTTTAAATTTTAAATTTTAAATTTAAATTTTAAATTTTAAATTTAAATTTTAAATTTTAAATTTTAAATTTTAAATTTTAAATTTTAAATTTTAAATTTAAATTTAAATTTTAAATTTTAAATTTAAATTTTAAATTTAAATTTTAAATTTAAATTTTAAATTTAAATTTTAAATTTTAAATTAAATTAAATTTAAATTTTAAACTCAAATCAAATTTAAATTTAAATTTAAATTTCATAGGTAGAGGCAATAATTTGTGGTAGACTAGTGATTTATTTCATAATAACTTGTAAAAATTGTACTCCCTCATTGGCGTGATAATGGAATAATGCCGAGGTAATTATTAAAGTAGGTTTTGTTTTTATACAAGTAAAAGATCGATCTAACAATTTTTTATTATTTTTTTAAATGCTTAATAATTACCTTCTAATCAAGTTCCAAAAGGCATCTGATCTCCAACACCTATGACTTTTAACAAATTTTTCATCGTATTCCACAAACTGTAATCTCTGAAGCTGGCCTTATCGATGAAGTCTTCTAGATGATCAAGTCATTTGGGACCCGTGCACAAGTATTATTGCCGTCACATTATTATCTAAAAGGTAATAGTGATAACGGTTTAAATTTTAAACCCTAAACCTTAAACCCTAAACCCTAAACCTTAAAACTCAAACCTTAAACCTTAAACCCCAAACCTTAAATTTTAAACCCAAACTCAAACCCTAAACTTAAACCTTAAACCCTAAACCCTAAACCCTAAACCCAAACCCTAAACCCTAAACCCTAAACCCTAAACCCAAACCTTAAACCCAAACCCAAACTCAAACCCAAACCCTCAAACCCTAAACCCTAAAACCCAAACCTAAACCCTAAACTCAAACCCTAAAATCAAACCCAAACTCAAACCCTAAACTCAAACCCTCAAACCCAAACCCTAAAACCTCAAACCTTAAACACTCAAAACCTAAATTTTAAATTTAAATTTTAAATTTTAAATAAATTTAAATTTTAAATTTTAAATTTTAAATTTTAAATTTAAATTTTAAATTTTAAATTTTAAATTTTAAATTAAATTTAAATTTTAAACCTTAAATTTTAAACCTTAAATCTAAATTTTAAATTTTCAAACTTTAAACTCAAACTCAAACCTTAAACCTCAAACCCTAAATCTAAACCTCAATTAAATTAAACCTCAAATCTCAAACCTTAAACCTCAAACCCTAAACTCAAACTCAAACTCAAACCCAAACCTCAAACTCAAAAAACTCAAACCTAAACCTCAAACTTAAACTTTAAAACCTAAACCTTAAACCCTAAACCCTAAACCCTTAAACCCTAAAACCTAAACTCTAAACCCTAAACCCTAAATTCTAAACCCTAAACCCTAAACCCAAAACCCGAAACCCGAAACCCGAAACCCCAAAACCCGAAACCCCGAAACCCCGAAACCCCAAAACCCCAAACCCTAACCCCTAAACCCTAAACCCTAAACCCAAACCCTAACCCCAAACCCGAAACCCGAAACCCGAACCCCAAACCCCAAACCCTAAACCCGAAACCCAAAACTCAAACCCAAACCCCAAACCCTCAAACCCAAACCTCAAACCTCAAACCCTCAAACCCTCAAAACTCAAACCCCAAACTTAAATTCAAACCCTAAAAAATTTTAAATTTTAAATTTTAAATTTTAAATTTTAAATTTTAAATTTTAAATTTTAAATTTTAAATTTTAAATTTTAAATTTTAAATTTTAAATTTTAAATTTTAAATTTTAAATTTTAAATTTTAAATTTTAAATTTTAAATTTTAAATTTTAAATTTTAAATTTTAAACCTTAAATTTTAAATTTTAAATTTAAATCAAATTTTAAACTAAACTCAAATTTTATCACTAAATCATCTCAATCTCAAACTCAAACCTTAAACCCTAAACCCAAACCTCAAACTCAAACTCAAACTCAAACCCAAACTTAAAACCTAAACCTTAAACCCTAAATTTTAAATTTAAATTTTAAATTTTAAATTTTAAATTTTAAATTTTAAATTTTAAATTTTAAATTTTAAATTTTAAATTTTAAATTTTAAATTTTAAATTTTAAATTTTAAATTTAAATTTTAAATTTTAAATTTTAAATTTTAAACCCAAATTTTAAATTTTAAACTTTAAAAAACCAAATTTCAAAAACAAACTTTAAACTCAAACCTAAAACTCAAACCCTCAAACTCAAACTCAAACTCAAACCCTTTACCTCAAATTCAAACTCAAACTCAAACTCAAACCCAAAACTCAAACTCTAACCTAAAATTTTAAATTTTAAATTTTAAATTTTAAATTTTAAATTTTAAATTTTAAATTTAAATTTTAAATTTTAAATTTTAAATTTTAAATTTTAAATTTTAAATTTTAAATTTAAATTTTAAATTTTAAATTTAAATTTTAAATTTTAAATTTTAAATTTAAATTTTAAATTTTAAACTTAAATTTTAAACCCAAACCTTAAACTTAAACTTAAACTCAAACCTTAAACCTCAAATCAAACCTCAAACCCTAAACTCAAACCCCAAACTCAAACCCTAAACCTCAAACTCAAACTCAAACCTCAAAACCTCAAAACCCTCAAAACCTCAAACCCCTCACCTTAAATTTTAAATTTTAAATTTAAATTTTAAATTTTAAATTTTAAAATTTTAAATTTTAAATTTTAAATTTAAATTTTAAACTTTAAATTTTAAATTTTAAATTTAAATTTTAAACTTTAAATCTTTAATAAAATTTCAAACCCTAAACCTCAAATTTCAAAACCCTAAACTTAAACCCTAAAACCCTAAATTCAAACTCAAACCCTAAACCTCAAACCTCAAACTCAAACCCTTAAACCTCAAACCCCAAACTCAAACTCAAACCCAAACCTCAAACCTCAAACCCTAAAACCCCAAACTCAAACCCTAAACCCAAACCCTAAACCCTAAACCCTAAACCCTAAACCTAAACCCTAAACCCTAAACCCTAAACCCCAAATTTTAAATTTAAATTAAATTTAAATTTTAAATTAAACCCTAAACCTTAAACCTAAACCCTAAACCCTAAACCCTAAACCCTAAACCCTAAACCCCAAACCCTAAACCTTAAACCCCAAACCAAACCCAAACCCCAAACCCCAAACCCTCAAACCCAAACCCAAACCCAAACCCTAAAACCCTAAACCCAAACCCTAAAACCCAAAACCCTCAAACCTCAAACCCCAAAACCCTAAACCCCAAACCTCAAACCCCAAATTTTAAATTTAAATTTTAAATTTTAAATTTTAAATTTTAAATTTAAATTTTAAATTTTAAATTTTAAATTTTAAATTTTAAATTTTAAATTTTAAATTTTAAATTTTAAATTTTAAATTTTAAATTTTAAATTTTAAATTTTAAATTTTAAATTTTAAATTTTAAATTTTAAATTTTAAATTTAAATTTTAAATTTCAAACTCAAATTTTAAACTCAAATTAAATCAAACTCAAACTCAAACTCAAACTCAAACCCAAACCTCAAACTCAAACCCTAAACTCAAACTCAAACTCAAACTCAAACCCTAAAACTCAAAAAATCTTAAATTTTAAATTTTAAATTTAAATTTTAAATTTTAAATTTAAATTTTAAATTTTAAATTTTAAATTTAAATTTTAAATTTAAATTTTAAATTTTAAATTTAAATTTAAAATTTAAATTTTAAATTTTAAATTTTAAATTTTAAATTTCAAATTTTAAATTTTAAATTTTAAATTTTAAACTAAAAATAACTAAACTAAATTTCAAACCTTAAATCTAAACCTCAAACTCAAACCTCAAACCCTAAACTCAAACTCAAACCTTAAACTTAAACCCCAAATTAAATTTTAAATTTTAAATTTTAAATTTTAAATTTTAAATTTTAAATTTTAAATTTAAATTAAATTTTAAATTTTAAATTTAATTTTAAATTTAAATTTTAAATTTTAAATTTAAATTTTAAATTTAAATTAAACTCAAACCCAAACTTTAAATTTAAATTTAAACCCAAACCAAACTCAAATTTTAAACTCAAATTCAAACTCAAACCCTCAAACTCAAACTCAAACCCTAAACCCTCAAACCCTTAAACCCTAAACTCAAACCTTAAACCTCAAACCTCAAACCTCAAACCTCAAAACCTCAAATTTTTAAATTTAAATTTTAAATTTTAAATTTTAAATTTTAAATTTTAAATTTTAAATTTTAAATTTAAATTTTAAATTTTAAATTTTAAATTTAAATTTTAAATTTTAAACTTAAATTAAATTTTAAATTTTAAATTTTAATAATTAAACTTAAACTTTAAATTTCAAATTAAAACTAAATTTTAAACCTTAAATTTTAAACCTAAACTCAAACTCAAACCTCAAACTCAAAACCCTCAAACCCAAACTCAAACCTTTAAACCCTCAAACCTCAAACCTCAAAACCTCAAACCCTAAACCTCAAATTTTAAATTTTAAATTTTAAATTTTAAATTTTAAATTTTAAATTTTAAATTTAAATTTTAAATTTTAAATTTTAAATTTTAAATTTTAAATTTAAATTTAAATTTTAAATTTAAATTTTAAATTTTAAACCTTAAATTTTAAATTTTAAATTTTAAATTTAAATTTAAATTTTAAATTTTAAACTTAAATTTAAATTTAAATTTAAATTTTAAACCTAAACCTTAAACCCTAAACCCTAAACCAAAACCTTTAAAAAACCCTAAACTCAAACTCAAACTCAAACCCAAACCTCAACCCTCAACCCTCAAACCCTAAACCCTAAACTCAAAACCCTAAACCCTAAACCCTAAACCCTAAACCCTTAAACCCCAAACCCTAAACCCTAAACCCTAAACCCAAACCCTAAACCCTAAACCCTAAACCCAAACCCTAAAACCCTAAACCCTAAACCCAAACCCTAAACCCAAACCCTAAAACCCCTAAACCCTAAACCCTAAACCCAAACCCTCAAACCCCAAACCCTAAACCCTAAAACCTTAAAACCCTAAACCCTCAAACCCCAAACCCTCAAACCCCAAACCCCAAACCCTCAAACCCTAAACCCAAACCCCAAACCTCAAACCCTAAACCCTCAAACCCTAAACCCCAAACCCTCAAACCTCAAACCCTAAACCCTCAAACCCTAAAATTTTAAATTTTAAATTTTAAACTTTAAATTTTAAATTTTAAATTTTAAATTTTAAATTTTAAATTTTAAATTTTAAATTTTAAATTTTAAATTTTAAATTTTAAATTTAAATTTTAAATTTTAAATTTTAAATTTTAAACCCTAAATTTTAAACCCAAATTTTAAATTTAAATTTAAACCCTAAATACCCTAAAACCCAAATTAAACCTTAAACCCCAAACCCTAAACCCTAAACCCTAAACTCAAACCCCAAACAAACCCAAACCCAAACCCTAAACTCAAACCCCAAACCTCAAACCCTTAAATTTTAAATTTAAATTTTAAATTTTAAATTTAAATTTTAAATTTTAAATTTTAAATTTTAAATTTAAATTTAAATTTTAAATTTAAATTTTAAATTTTAAATTTAAATTTTAAATTTTAAATTTTAAACTTAAATTTTAAATTTTAAATTTTAAATTTTAAACCCTAAATTTTAAACCCTAAACCTAAATTCCAAAATCAATTTAAACCTTAAACCCAAAACCTCAAACTTAAATCCTAAACCCTAAATCTCAAACCCTAAATCAAATTTCAAACCCTAAATTCAAACTAAACTTAAAAAATTTAAATAAAACTCACTTAAAATTTTAAAACTCAAATTAAACTCTTAAATCCCTCAAACCCTAAACCTCAAACCCTAAAACCCAAAACAGGCTGTGGCTGTGGCAACCCTAAACCCTCAAACCTAAACGAGCCTAAACCAAAACCTAAACCCAAAACCTCAAATTCCCTAAAAGATCCAAACCCTAATTGTTCATCTTCAAGCTCCTGTGACAAAAGTGTAGGCTTCTCATTAATGGATAGTGAAGAAGAAGAAAACTTCAACCCCTAAACCCTAAACACCCAAAACCCAAACCCTAGACCCTAGACCCTAGACCCTAGACCCTAGACCCTAAACCCTAAACCCTAAACCCTAAACCCTAGACCCTAAACCCTAAACCCTAGACCCTAGACCCTAGACCCTAAACCCTAGACCCTAGACCCTAGACCCTAGACCCTAGACCCTAGACCCTAGACCCTAAACCCTAAACCCTAAACCCTAAACCCAAAACCCAAAACCCTAAATTTAAATTTTAAATTTTAAATTTAAATTTTAAATTTAAATTTTAAATTTTAAATTTTAAATTTTAAATTTTAAATTTTAAATTTTAAATTTTAAATTTTAAATTTAAATTTTAAATTTTAAATTTTAAATTTAAATTTTAAACTTAAATTTTAAATTTTAAATTTTAAATTTTAAATTAAATTTTAAACCCTAAATTTTAAATTTTAAACCTTAAATTTCAAACCTAAACTCAAACCCTAAACCCTAAACCCTAAACCTCAAAAACAAACCCTACAAACTCAACACTCAGCCACCACCCTAAACCCCACTACCCAAGAGAACCTTGAAATAACCAAAAACACTCAAACTGCGTTACAAATGATCCCTAGCATTTAAAACCCAAAACCCTTAGAACCTAAAATGGCCTCCATGAGTGACCCTAAACCCTAAACCCTTAAATAAATTCAAAAACAAAATTTAAAACCCCAATTTTAAAAACCCTAAACTTTAAATTTAAACCCTTTAAAACCTCAAATTTTAAACCCCAAACCCTAAACCTTTAACCTCAAACCCAAACCCTAAACTCAAACCCCAAACCTCAAACCAACCTCAAACCCCAAACCCCAAACCTCAAACCCTAAACCCTAAACCCCAAATTAAATTTTAAATTTTAAATTTAAATTTTAAATTTTAAATTTTAAATTTTAAATTTAAATTTTAAATTTTAAATTTTAAATTTAAATTTTAAATTAAAAATTAAACCTTAAATTTTAAATCAAACCCTAAACTTTAAACCCAAACCTTAAACCTTAAACTTTAAAACCCTAAACCTTTAAACCCCAAACCCTAAAACCCTAAAACCAAACCTCAAACCCTAAACCCTCAAACCCTCAAACTCAAACTCAAACCCTCAAACCTCAAACCCTCAAACCCTCAAACCCAAACCTCAAACCCTAAACTTAAATTTTAAATTTAAATTTTAAATTTTAAATTTTAAATTTTAAATTTTAAATTTTAAATTTTAAATTTAAATTTTAAATTTTAAATTTTAAATTTAAATTTAAACCTTAAATTTTAAATTTAAATTTAAACCTTAAATTTTAAATTTAAACCTAAATTTACCCTAAACCCTAAACCCTAAACCCTAAACCCTAAATTTCAAACCCAAACCTTAACCTCAAACTCAAACTCAAACTAAACAAAACAAACCCTAAACTCAAACTCAAACTCAAACCCAAACTCAAACTCAAACCCAAACCTCAAACCCAAACCCAAACCCAAACCCTAAAACCTTAAACCTAAACCCTAAACCCTAAACCTTAAACCTTTAAACCCTAAACCCAAACCCAAACCCTAAAACCTTAAAACCCTAAACCCTAAACCCTAAACCCAAACCCTAAACCCTAAACCAAACCTAAACCCTAAACCCTCAAACCTAAACCCTAAACCCAAACCCCAAACCCTAAACCCCAAACCCAAACCCAAACCCTAAACCCCAAACCCTAAACTCAAACCCCAAACCCTAAAACTCAAACTCAAACCCCAAACCCTAAACTCAAACCTCAAACCTCAAACTCAAACTCAAACCTCAAACCTCAAAACCCTAAACCCCTAAACCTTAAATTTTAAATTTAAATTTTAAATTTTAAATTTTAAATTTAAACTTTAAATTTTAAACTTTAAACCCAAACCTTAAATTTTAAATTTTAAACCTAAACTTAAACCCTAAATTCCAAACCTTAAAAACTCAAACCCCAAACTCAAACCTCAAACCCCAAACCCTAAACTCAAACCCCAAACCTAACCCCAAACCCTAAACTCAAACCCCAAACCCCAAACCTCAAACTCAAACCTAAAACCTAAAACCCCAAACCTCAAACCCCTCCTAAACCTAAACCCTAAAACCTAAAACCTAAACCCTAAACCCTAAACCCTAAACCCTAAACCCTAAACCCTAAACCCTAAACCCTAAACCCTAAACCCTAAACCCTAAACCCTAAACCCTAAACCCAAAACCCTAAACCCAAAACCCAAAACCCAAAACCCAAAACCCTAAACCCGAAACCCAAAACCCAAAACCCTAAACCCGAAACCCTAAACCCAAACCCAAAACCCAAACCCCATCCGCTCTGCACAAAACATCGACTGAAGGTCAAATCTGTCAATCAACTCCAATTATCTCCTTTTTGCATCTTTCATCCAAAAATGCCTTCAAAACATAAAACAAAGAATATCAAGGCATTTAATACACAAAACATATACAAAACACTAGGTAAATATGGATGAAACTATCAAATAATATGGTCACATAAGTGGGAATAAATTTCTAAATCTGGTATGTGGAAATTTTAAATGAGTTTAAATTCTTAAATTCCCTTCAAATTTTAAACTTTAATTGCCTCTAAACTTTAAATTTCTTTAAATTTTACTCCAACCAAACTCAAATTTCAAACCCTAATTTAAACTTAAATTTTAAACCTTTAAACTAAATTAACTCAAACTAAAACTCAAACCCTAAAAAATAAACTCAAAAATTCTATAAACCCTAAACCCTAAACCCTAAACCCTAAACCCTAAACCCTAAACCCTAAACCCCAAACCCTAAACCCCAAACCCCAAACCCTAAACCCTAAACCCCAAACCCTAAAACCCTAAACCCTAAACCCTAAACCCAAACCCAAACCCTCAAACCCCAAACCCAAACCCAAACCCAAACCCTAAACCCCAAACCCAAACCCCAAACCCAAACCCTCAAACCCCAAACCCCAAACCCTCAAACCCCAAACCCCAAACCCTCAAAACCCTCAAACCCCAAACCCTAAACCCCAAAAACCCACAAACCTCAAACCCTAAACCCTCAAACCTCAACCCTAAACCCTAAACCCAAACCCAAACCCTAAACCCTAAACCCTAAACCCCAAACCCTAAACCCCAAACCCTAAACCTAAACCCCAAAACCTAAACCCAAACTTAAACCCAAACCCTCAAACCCTTAAACCCAAACCTAAACCCCAAACCCCAAACCCAAACCTCAAACCCCAAACCCAAACCCCAAACCCTCAAACCCCAAACCCCAAACCCAAACCCCAAACCCCAAACCCTAAACCCCAAACCTCAAACCCTCAACCTAAACCCTAAACCCTCAAACCTCAAACCCTCAAACCCCACCTCAAACCCTCAAACCCCAAACCCTAAACCCTCAAAC
>CM027667.1:10600000-10810000 GCA_015731905.1 Salix dunnii | reverse complement strand
CCTAAACCCAAAACCTTAAACCCTCAACCCTAAACCCTCAACCCTTAACCCTCAACCCTAAATCCTAACCCTAACCCAAAACCCTAAACCGTAAAAACCCTAAACCCTAAACCTGGGTGGATGAACAGAATCAGCCGCAATCTGCTCGGTCCCTAAACCCTAAACAAGACTAGACATTGAAACGTGAATATCTGGAGATTCTGGTTTTCCAATTACATGATTTAAAAGTCCAGAGTCATCTCTACATATATACCTATCACTTTGATGCAGGAGCCAGAGCGAAATGAAACCTGGGTGGACGAACAGAATTTGCCGCAATCTGCTCAGTTAAAAACTGAACAAGACTAGACATTGAAACTTGAATATCTTGATCTTCTGGTTTTCAAATTACATGATTCAAAAGTCTAGAATCATCGTTGCATATAGGCCTACAACTTTTATGAAGGAGTCAGAGAGAGATGAAACATGGGAGGACGAACAGAATTTGTCGCTATCTGCTCGGTCAAAAACCAAACAAGACTAGACATTGAAACGCAAATATCTGGAGCTTCTGGTTTTCAAATTATATGATTCAAAAGTCTAGAATTATCGCTGCATATAGGCCTACAACTTTGATGAAGGAACCAGAGCGAGATGAAACATGGGTGGACGAATAGAATCTGCCGCAATCTGCTCAGTCAAAAACCGAACAAGACTAGACATTAAAACGCAAATATCTTGAGCTTCTGGTTTTCAAATTATATTATTCAAAAGTCTAGAATTATCGATGCATATAGACCTACAACTTTGATGAAGGTGCTAGAGCATGATGAAACCTGGGTGGACGAACAGAATCTGCCGCAATCTGTTTGGCCTAAAACCGAACAAGACTAGACATTAAAATGGGAATATCTTGAGCTTCTGGTTTTTAAATTACATGATTCAAAAATCTAGAATTATTGTTGCATATAGGCCTACAACTTTGATGAAGGAGCCAGAATGAGATGAAACCTGGGTGGACGAAGAGAATCTGTTGCAATCTGCTCGGTCTATAACTGAACAAGACTAGACATTGAAACGCGAATATCTTGAATTTCTGGTTTTCAAATTACATGATTCAAAAGTTTAGAGTCATCTATGCATATAGGCTTACAAATTTGATGTAGGATCCAGAGCGAGATGAAACCTGGGTGGATTAACAGAATCAACCGCAATCTGATCGGTCAAAAACCAAACAAGACTAGACAATGAAACACGAATATCTTGAGCTTCTGGTTTTCCAATTACATGATTCAAAATTCCAGAGTCATCTTTGCATATATACCTATAACTTTGATGCAGGAGACAGAGCGATATGAAAACTGAGTGGACGAACAAAATCTGCCGCAATCTGCTCGGTCAAAAACCGAACAAGACTAGACATTGAAAAATGAATATCTTGAGCTTCTCGTTTTCAAATTACATGATTCAAATGTCCAGAGTCATGGTTGCATATAGGGCTACAACTTTGATGAAGGGGCCATAGCGAGATGAAACCTGGGTGGACGAACAAAATCTGCTCGGTCAAAAACCGAACAAGACTAGACGTTGAAACTCGAATATCTTGAGCTTCAGGTTTTCAAATTACATGATTCAAAAGTCTAGAATCATATTTGCATATAGGACTACAACTATGATGAAGGAGCCATAGCGAGATGAAACCTGGGTGGATGAACAGAATCTACCGCAATCTGCTCGGTCTAACCTGTGTGAATAAACAGAATCTGCCGTAATCTGCTCGGTCAAAAACCAAACAAGACTAGACATGGAAATAAGAATATCTTGAGATTCTGGTTTCCAAACTACATCATTTAAAAATCTAGCTTCATCTTTGTATATAGGCCAACAACTTTGATGAAGGAGCCAGAGCGAGATAAAACCTAGGTGGATGAACAGATTCTGCTGCAATCTATTCGGATAAAAACAAGACAAGACTAGACATTGAAACAAGAATATCTTGAGCTTCTGGTTTTCAAATTACTTGCTTCAAAAATCTAGATTCATCACTGCATATTGGCCTACAACTTTGATGAAGAAGCCACAGCAAGAAAAAACCTGGCTGGACGAACAGAATATGCCGCAATCTGCTCGGTCAAAAACCACACAAGACTGGACATTGAAACGAGAATATCTTGAGCTTCTGGTTTTCAAACTGCATGACTCAAAAATCTAGAGTCATCATTGCATATAGGCCTACAACTTTGATGAGGGAGCCATAGCGAAATAAAACGTTGGTGGACGAACAGAATCTGCCGCAATCTGCTCGGTGAAAAAATTACATAAGACGAGACATTGAAACGAGAATATCTTGAGCTTCTAGTTTTCAAATTACATCATTCAAAAATCTAGAGTCATATTTGCATATAGTCCTAGAACTTCGATGACAGAGCAAGAGCGAGATAGAACCTGGGTGGACGAACAGAATCTGGCACAATCTGCTCAATGAAAAACCAAAAAAGTCTAGACATTGAAACAAGAACAATTCGAGCTTCTTGTTTTCAAATTACATCATTCCAAAATCCAGCTTCATCTTTGCATATAGGCCAACAACTTTGATGAAGGAGCCACAACGAGATAAAACCTGGGTGAACGAACAGAATCTGCCGCAATCTGCTCGGTGAAAAACCAAACAAGACTAAACATTGAAACAAGAATAATTCAAGCTTCTGGTTTTCAAATTACATCATTAAAAAATACAGCTTCATCTTTGCATATAGGCCAACAACTTTGATGGAGCCAGAGCGAGACAAAACCTGGGTGGATGAACAGATTTTGCTGCAATCTATTCGGAGAAAAACCAGACAAGACTAGACATTGAAACGAGAATATCTTGAGCTTCTGGTTTTCAAATTACATGATTCAAAAATCCAGAGTCATCTTTTCATATAGGCCTACATCTTTGATGAAGGAGCCAGAGCAAGATGAAACCTGGGTTGACGAACAGAATATGCCGCAATTTGTGCGGTTAAAAACCGAAAAAGTCTACACATTAACACACAAATATCTTAAGCTTCTGGTTTTCAAATTACATGATTCAAAAATTCAGATTCATCTTTGCATATAGGCCTACAATTTTGATAAAGGAGCCAGAGCCAGATGAAACCTGAGTGGACGAACAGAATCTGTAGTGTTTTGAAATATAAAAAAAAAAAAGGAAAATACATGAATGCCCTTAGTGGCTTAGAATTAGGTTAAGGGTGTTGTAGTAATTGTACAAGCTAGTAAATATAAATAGAAAAGAAAAGAAAAGAAAAGAAAAAAGAAAAAAGTAATCTGAAATTTTGAGAGAGAGAATCGGGAAGAGAGAAAGAAAGAAGAAGAAGAAGAAAAAAGAGGGATAGAGAAGAGGAGTAGAAAAGAAGAAGGAGAAATAGTTGTTAAGGTAATGTGTATGTTTTAATATGTATAAATGTAGTTATTAGTTACGATTTTTGCTTGGATTGATTGTTAGGGTTTCAGGATTTTATTTGGGTTTGATTGATGAATTAAGAGAGATGTTAAGGGTTGAATATGTTGGGTAATAGTTTAATTAGTTTGATTGTAGATGATTTTGAAGTTATTGATATGTTTGGTGTAAGAAAATGTTGATAAATGGTGAAATAATGTTGAGAAATTTCAAAAATCCCTTGTTGGAAATTCAGGGCTGGAGGTTGAAGATGATGAACATTCATTTTGGTTCTTTTGGTGAAAATTTCAGTTTAGTCCCCGAACTTTGGAAAATTACAATTTAGTCCCTGAACTTTGGAAAATTTCAGTTTGGTCCCTGGAGTGAAATTTGAAATTCTGGACAGAATTGAGGATGAATTATGGACAAGATTTTCATATAATTATGAATTTATGAAGTGTTCAATTTAGTCCTTCAATTTGATAAAATTACAATGTAATCCTAAAAATATAAGAAAATTAAAAAATGGTCCTTAGATGAAATATAAGTATTTCATATTGATTTGATGGATAATTGAGGCTTATTAGATGAATTATTATCAATTTTATGAATTGTGTAATTTGAATTAGATTTCGGAAGAAACCTTTGGTTTTAGGTTTATGCGAAAAAGAGATAGTATGATTCAAAAAACACATAGGAGTATAAGATGAACTCTTAGATATGTTATCAAATCTATTTTACGTCTTTGAGTCATTTCTTAGTATATCTTCTTTTATATGTCCAGATAATCCCGATATTCTACCTACGGGACAGTAGTAAGGTTCAGTCAACATTCTGTTTTTGAACCTTGTTTTTTTTTGGGTCAAGTGAGTGGATAATATTTAATATGCATGAGAAATATTATAAATATTTGATTTGATAGTGTTTGGATTATGCTTCTTGATAATACATACATTGATTATGATTCTTGATACGATAAAGCATAATCAACTGTTAAATATACATTCTTGTTATGAGCCAATATATGATTGTGAATTGATAGCTTCTCATTTGATTGATGCCATGAGTTGAGCCTTTGAGATATGAATGTCTGTTTGTTTATGATATATATACCTACGGTATGCCAGTCAGAATACCCATGCTAACAGGGTAGTGTTAGCCTTTGTGCACATCTTATCTGAAACCCTAGTTGGTCGGGGGAGTCACCAACCTGTGTGGACTGATCATCCCATAGTATGGAGCCTCATGCTCATTGCATTCTGATTTTCTGACAAGCTTTACCTTATATATATTCTTGTTATGACGTATTTAAGAAACCCTCTTGTAAAATCTTAAAGCTGATTCGATAATGTATTACTCTTTGCTATATTATCTCGTATATGTATATTGGATATTATTTACTCCCTCAGTTGTTGAACTCACCCCCTCATTATTTATTATTTTCAGGCTCGTAGCTTGCTAGCAGGTCATTTTTTTCCTACTCTTGGAACCTGCTATTTTGGTTGTAATTGATATTTTTGTTCATATATCTAGTTAGTGATCCACAATTATAATAGTATGTAATCAACTCTTGTATAAAGACAATTGAATTATGTTATAAAGTTTACTTTGATATTCCGTTGCGTTGAACTCTGAATAAGAATATTAAGTTTGTGTGTAAGTTTGGGTTCGCATAGGTGTGGAACCTTGAAGGGGAACCATATCTATGTGCCGGTCACGGATCCGGGAATCGGGTCATGACAGAATCTGCCGCAATCTGCTCGGTCAAAAACCAGACATGACTAGAAATTGAAACAAGAATATCTTGGGCTTTTGGTTATCAAATTACATCATTTAAAAATCCAGCTTCATCATTGCACATAGGCCTACAATCTTGATGAAGGAACCAGAGCGAGATAAAACCTGGGTGGACAAACAGATTCTGTCGCAATCTATTCGGAGAAAAAACAGACAAGACTAGACATTGAAACGAGAATATCTCAAGCTTCTGGTTTTCAAATTCCATGATTCAAAAATCTAACATCATAATTTCATATAGGCCTACAACTTTGATGAAGGAGAAAGAGCGAGATAAAACCTGGGTGGACGAACAAAATCTGCCGTAATTTACTAGGTGAAAAACCAAACAAGACTAGACATTGAAATGAGAATATCATGAGCTTCTGGTTTTCAAATTACATGACTCAAAAATCCAGATTCATCAGTGCGTATAGGCCTACAACTTTAATGAAGGAGCCAGAGCGAGAAAAAACCTGGGTGGACGAACAGAATATGTCGTAATTTACTAGGTGAAAAACCAAACAAGACTAGACATTGAAATGAGAATATCATGAGCTTCTGGTTTTCAAATTACATGACTCAAAAATCCAGATTCATCAGTGCGTATAGGCCTACAACTTTAATGAAGGAGCCAGAGCGAGAAAAAACCTGGGTGGACGAACAGAATATGCCGCAATCTGCTCGATCAAAAACCACACAAGACTAGACATTGAAATGAGAATATCATGAGCTTCTGGTTTTCAAATTACATGACTCAAAAATCCAGATTCATCAGTGCGTATAGGCCTACAACTTTAATGAAGGAGCCAGAGCGAGAAAAAACCTGGGTGGACGAACAGAATATGCCGCAATCTGCTCGATCAAAAACCACACAAGACTAGACATTGAAACGAGAATATCTTGAGCTACTGGTTTTCAAATTACATGACTCAAAAATCCAGATTCATCACTACGTATAGGCCTACAACTTTGATGCAGGAGCCAGAGCGAGATAAAACCTGGGTGGACGAACAGAATATGCCGCAATCTGCTCGGTCAAAACCCACACAAGACTAGACATTGAAACGTGAATATCTTGAGCTTCTAGTTTTCAAATTACATGATTCAAAAATCTTGAGTCATCATTGCATATAGGCCTACAACTTTGAAGTAGGTGCCAGAACGAGATAAAACGTTGGTGGACAAATAGAATATGCCGCAATATGCTCGGTCTAAAAACATATAAGACTAGACATTGAAACGAGAATATCTTGAGCTTTTGGTTTTCAAATTACATGATTCAAAAATCCAGAGCTATCATTGCATATAGACCTACAACTTTGATGAAGGAACGAGATCGAGATAAAACGTGGGTGGACGAACAGAATCTGTCGCAATCTGCTCGGTCAAAAAACATACAAGACTACACATTGAAACAAGAATATCTTGAGCTTCTGGTTTTTAAATTACATGATTCAAAAATCCATAGTTATCATTGCATATAGGCCTACAACTTTGATGAAGGAGCGAGATCGAGATAAAACTTGGGTGGACGAACAGAATCTGCTGCAATCTGCTCAGTCCAAAACCAGATAAGACTGACTTTGAAAGAAGAATATCTTGAACTTCTGGTTTTCAAATTACATGATTCAAAAATCTAACGTCATCATTGCATTGTGCTAAGTTACAAAAAAAACTAAAGATAAAATAAAGAAATAATCAGGTTTGTTAAGCTTGAACAGAACTAATGTTGCTTGCATTTGCGTTCATGGTTCATTACACTTTGTCAGCATGTTCAGATCATTGAGAGTGTAATATCGACTTGAGTTTTCTAAGCCAACAGATTTGTAGAATTTGGATCTGGCTGTCACTTGAGCACACAGGGAGAAGTACTTTTGCATGTCACTTGCTCTCATCAGATGAAAGAAAGTACTTGTCAAGACTCTGATTTTCTAGTGTAATTTGTTTGTGACACGAGATCTAATTGGATAAGTTTATTTAACTTGCTTAATTCTAGCATAAATCATCATAATTGTATCATGCAAAGGGATGGATTCATTCAGATGGGGACAGAGTAATGGAGGTTAGAAAACTACGCTTTTTTCCCTAATAAATTCTCACGAAAATTTCGGGGATTAACATCAATATTTGACCTTGAGTTTACAGATTTTTAAGCATCCATCCATTCCTTCCTCACAGGTTGCCTATTGTTGACCTTCCTAGTCCACAAGTCTTTTAGGAAATTACAGGAAGAAAATACAAAAAAGTGCAAAATCTCGTTCTTTCTCAAACCTTAGTTTCTTGAACCGACTTGGATCCTGCAAGCGGTACAATTCAGTAATCTAAGATTCTTACATCTGTTGTTCACCAACCTGCGGCGCTCAAGGGAACTGAAACCCTCCCCCAACTCCGTCAGCTGTTGTATTTTGCTTTTGTGGGCTAATGGCAATCCATAGCAAAGAGATTGTTATGGCAATGAGACCAGACCAAACGAACACGATGGTTGGGGTCTTCCCTCTCCTCCCCATCAAGCCCTTGGCAAA
This sequence comes from Salix dunnii, assembly GCA_015731905.1. NCBI lineage: Eukaryota > Viridiplantae > Streptophyta > Magnoliopsida > Malpighiales > Salicaceae > Salix > Salix dunnii. The sequence goes on along the minus strand of CM027667.1, from coordinate 10,802,296 downwards.
AGGATACAAATGAACCAGCACCCAGAAGCTAAAGAAAGCTCCACCAACAAACTTACTCCACTGCGGAACTGTACTATAAATCGTCCTTATAAAAGCAAAGGCCATGGCAATTATGTTTGTCATGGCAATAACAATGGGCATAATCATCAACGATGTCCACTTCACAAGATACAAGTCTCCATAGATATCGTCATCTTCATCTCCTGCAGACTTGGAAGTCAATGTGAAAGATATCTCAATTCCTGCAATCACCTTGAGAAGGCCTTGCATGACAGCAGCAAAGTGGGCACTGGTTCCAGAGATAAGCCAGAACTGTTCGTTCCTCCACCACTCTTCTAACTCTATACCAGACCATTTCACCTCTAGAATAGCCAGAACGACGAGGCAAATAGTTATAAGTAGCAGGTAGATTAAAAATGCAACGTCCAGAGTTTGGACAATGAAGTATCCGGAAAAAAGTGAGAGTGCAGGGAGAAAGCAATAGACGATCAAGAAAATTGAGGTGAATGGGTAGATGCCAACATTAAGATAAGCAAAGCGTTGGAGGAGTTTAAGTCGCCTACTGGCCAAAAAGGCATTGTTTCTAGAGAAGAAAATCTCAACTGAGCCAGTTGCCCACCGAAGCACCTGGTGGAGACGGTCAGTAAGGTTAATTGGAGCTGAGCCACGAAATGCATCGCGCTTGGTTATGCAATAGACAGAGCGCCAGCCACGGTTGTGCATTCTATAGCCTGTCACAACATCTTCCGTGACTGAACCATAAATCCAACCCAATCGGTCCCCCCATTCAGTCTTGTCCTCATACCTAATATATACACCAGCAAATAATAATAAGATAGATGGTGAATATTTCGTAATCTATATATATATATCTTGTTGGAGAGAACCAAACAAACAGGCACAGCTAATGTTGTAATCGATAGCTAGAGTTGATTGATCATTGATGAAATAAAAAGTGGGTATAATACCAGCAAGAAATGACAGAAACAGCTTCAGCAACTGTAGTGGCCTCAAGTGGTTCACGGGGAACCCTCAAAGCACCAGGAGGACGGCCATGCTTGACAGCAGGATGATCAGCTAGCGGCCGGCCTTGGAACTCGGCAATAGGAATAGATTCAGCCAGCAATGTAGAATTCCCAAAACGCTTGGGTAGCAGATTGAAATCAAGATCAGGATCAAAGACTGGAGTTGCCAAGGGAAGCGTCTCTGATTCTCTCTTTTGCTCCGTCTTGTCTGTATTGGGTGGATCAAATCCGTATAAAGCAAATCTTCTAAACATGCAACCCGTTCCAACATAAACCGGGCCCTGTAATGTATAGACTAATGTAAGATCAACCCATTGCTGTTAATGTGTGTATTCTTGTAATTAACAATGGCAATAATTATATATATATTAGTCTTAATTATTTCTTTAATGCTTTAAGTACCTGAACACCATCAAGGGCACGCATGTTTCCATCAAAAAACACGGTATTGCGATTAGCATATCTATCATTAGGATCAATGCCTTCAAATCTCTGAGGGAACTGTATGTAGCAGATATTTTCACCACCTCTGTCCATCATGAAGCACATTCCTTCCCTGATAGCTTTGCAGTTGTAGATGTAGTGATCGCAATCCAAGTTGAGAATGAATGGACCATTGGATAAAACGGCAGATGCTCGTACAAGAGCATTCATGGCACCAGCTTTTTTGTTATGTTCATAACCTGGCCTCTTTTCTCGTGAGACGTACACAAACATAGGTAGACGTATATCCACATCTGTAAAGTCTATCATCTTATTATCCGTTCCTCCCATGAGTGGATCAGGGCTAGGAGGTTTCAACATCACCTGCATCCACATGATCACAAATTAACATCACATAAATTGTCAAATTATTTAGAAGACAGGTTTATGATCTAGGAAATACAATATGATCACGAAGTAGATTAGTACCTGAAGAATTCCAGCATGGTCACCTTTGGAATGTTCGGAGGCTGGGGACGCCCAAGTTCCAGGCCAATGGGTGCCATCAGCCATCCATGTAGCTTTCGAGACCTTTATTGGCTCCAAAGGATCACCTCCACTCTCCCTCATGTGCTTCAACATCTTCATTTCCTCTCTTGCATTGAAAGCATCCGATCTCCTCCTTATAGAATCTGGAAGCCCATTGATCCTCACCTTAAACTCATCATACTCCCTTTTCATCTTCCTTCTGTCTTTGACAAAATCAGGCTTGCTCTTGTTCTTGGTTGGATCAACTTTTAGGCTGAAGTAGGTTTCAGGGTTCCTTGGCTCAATATTATGTTTTCGACAGAATGGAACCCACAAATCAGCGAAACTTGCTGCCTCAGCCATTGCCTCAAAAGTGAGGAGCGCACCTCCATCATCAGAGATATAGCATGCCACCTTCTCTACCGGATAATCCACAGAGAGAATGGAAAGGATAGTGTTGGCTGTGACAAGTGGTGGCTCTTTATCAGGATCAGCAGTGGACACAAAGACGTCAACACCGGGGAGATCAGATCGGCCAGTGGGATTGGAAGGCGATGGCATGTCAAACTTGTCACGGAGGACCTCAAGATCAGTGGACCGATTCATAGGATTAAGTTTGGGAATTATATCCAGGATCCACGAGAAAGCAAACCACACTTCACAAACCACTGACATACCCCACAACCATCTTGCATCATCATTTGGATTCACTATTCTCCAATGCAAGAAGAAACCCAGCACCACCAGTCGAATTAGAATCAGCAACCTGCAAATGTATATGTATATATATACATAAGGAGATAATATGTTAGCCAACCGATTTATCATTTGTATTGGTTTAATTCAGAAATGTTATGGAAAATTCCAAAATTTATTATTTACTTCCCGTGTGCTCGGTCTAAATACTCCATATATCCTAGCAGTTCTCCTGCTGCCACCATGGATTACAGCTTTATTTATTTGGGCCTCGGAAAGGTAGATGGTACCCTTTCCCAGCAATTTGGTATGGGATCGTAACTATGGCGTTGGACTTGCATTAAAACTCAGTCGTAATTCATAGAACAGCACCAGTCCCTTTTATATAATAACTCCTTTTTATTGCAGTTCATATTATTTTCCTCTAAATTAACTGGGACAGAGATATTAATTAATGCTGAAATTATTAATTATAAGAGCAGTTTATAGTGAATTTATCCAGAATTAAGACAAAGATAGATGCATGTTACCTGTAAGGGCTGATAACGGCTTGGGAGATTGGCTGTTCGCGACTGAGGGGCTTCCAAGGCTTATCCATATTTTCTAGGATGCCACCCGGAAACCCTTCATCGCCATCATCACCATACATGTCGTCTTGGGGCCAAAAGGCATTCCCATAGCCGTAAGTACCTTGTGTCTCAAACAACCACCTGTTGTGATCGAAATCTCCATTTTGGTTTCTCTTCATCATTGTCATGTTATTTTGATCACCACCTTTACTTGGAGGTGGTAATGGCAGTGCTCCACTGGAAAAATTTGGTATTTCATCATCGTAATCACCCACCTTGTACAGTTCCTTGCAACCTGGACACAAACCGGTTTCTTTTTGGGCGTCCATGTAGCAATCCCTGCAAATATTGAACCTGCAAAGCAAAATTAATTAATTCAATATATGTTTCTGTAATTATGTCAAAGCATGCGCATGCATGCTTGATGATTAATTACACCTGCATTCACAAGGTATGACATCATTTCCTCTCTCATCTTTCATGATCTTGCCATCACAAGCAATCATTGCACACGAAGAGCCCTTGGATCCAGCCATATGAGGATGAGACACCTCCGATTCTATCACCTTGTCCATGAGATGGGCACGCGTAACGCTATTGAACCCGCCTGTGAAAAGAGAATTGGAAACGTATTGCTCTTCGGCCTTGACACCCACGGACGTGTCCATTGGCTGATTGTCGGGTGTGAGAGGAATCTGCACCGTATAGTTCATGTAATCCCCACCGGATAATTCTCCAGAAATATCATTGTCGTCTCTTGATAAACTAACATAGCGACCGCTTGAGGTTCGTCTAGCGAACTTGACAGTTTGGCTGTTGGGACCACGATTTCCCTGCTGGCAGCTGCTGTTGGTGGTGCTTACTGGACTACGTATGGCCTTCTTAGATGGTTGGGAAGATAGAGATGCCATTAAAATCAATGAAATAATATTAGGCTGCAGCTGCTGCTTGCTTGTTTAATGTTTATTGACTAATGACATAATTGATGACACGATGAAACGTACCACAACAACATTTCTTGTATGAATGTATGTATAAGAGAACGAGTACTTGCCAGAGAAATGAAAAATAAGCGGAAGAGAAGAAGAAGTTAAACTCTTGGAGTGATTGGAGAAAATATATTGGTCTGAAAGAAGATATATATACCTATATAACTGCGTGCTAGCAACTATGGACGTACCTACTTAATTATTGTATGAAGAGTTGAAGGGAATTAAGACAGAAAAGAAGAAAAAAGAAAGGTATGTGATGAGATGAGAATAAAGGAATAATGCATGGTTACATTGAGGGTGGGAAGCACGTCGGGGTACTGATGAATATGCATGACAAGAAAATATATAATCGGAAGAGGAGGAGGTGGAGGTGGGATCTAATGCGAGAGACCAACTCTAATATTATATTAAATATTGCTGGCTGGCTTTGTTGTTGTCACGGATCGATTTCAAGGAGATTGTTTGTGGAGGGATGGATGGATGCAGTACTAAGGAGGGGATAGCAAGTGGTAGTGCAGGCACGCTTCAGCACATTCCCGGCCCCCAGCTCCCCTCCCTCTTCCACGTCCATTTATATAATCACTAGCTACTACCTATTTTGTATTTATTTTGTGGTAAATTAGGGTTTTGTTTATAAGGTCGTGTGTGTATCATTAATTATGACAAGCCCTTTGGCTTGTTGAAGGATTTACTATATGCTTAAGTGATTCATTTTTAAATTGGTACTGTGTGCAGCAATAACAATATTATTAATAGTAATACACAAAAACTGAATAGATTAGTGCTTCCTATTTTCATTCAGTATTTATTAATTTCCCACTTTCTTCAACCTTAATTATAATAAAGATCCCTTAATTATGTACGGGATGGAGTTTTTTAATTCCGACGGTGATGAAGCTTCAAAATCCATAATGTTATCAAAAATATTTTTTACTAAGTTTGGATAGCGGATGATCACGTATTCATATTAATCTTCTCTATTTCATAGCTGAGGATTCCAAAGGTTGTTATAAAACGTTGGATCTCTTGCAAACATTCACTTTCAAGGTTGTCAAAAATTTTTTTATTTTTACTCGACATGAAAATATAATATAAATTTGAATTGTAAAATCATAAGTAAAATATTTTATGTTATTTATATACAAGAATTCCAATCATGTAGTAAACAAAAATATAACAAATTAATATTTTTTTCAATGTTTTCTTATTGTGTTTTAATGTACTGTTATCAAAAGAAAATTAAAAAGAATATTATTTTTATTTTAATATTTTATCAAATATGATTAATAAAATGATTAATATCTTAAAAATAATATTTTCATACATCTAAACTTATTTACTAAGCTCACAGACATTATAAAAATCAAGTTTTGAATGGTATTTTTAAAGATTGTCCAAGCCCTGATATATAAGAAAAAGGAAATTACAAAATGAAAATAATTGGTTTTCCACATGTGTTAACTAAAATACACCCCTCCATCTAACCAATCAAATGCAACCAAGTAACCAAACTCATCGCAGCATCTACAAAGCTTGTTTGTCTCCTTCTATCATCTCCAATGGTCAAGATCATAAATTACGGCTCGAGTGTTAGAAGCGAGAAGCCGCTAAATCTAGAGGTCCAAATCCCGGAAAAGAAGGTCTAGAAGAAGAAAGGGGACCTATATCTCTCAGGTAAGTATACATGCATCGTCATGCATTGCATCCCCATTTAGGAATCTAAGATATGTTTTAGAGGGATTGTAATTTACAAACCTCTACTCATCATTTTTGTATGCACCTTTGAGCCCTTACCACTTTCACTTCCCTAAGTGCGCTTACGAGCCTTTCATAGGCTAAAATAGTGTGTTTTCTAACCCTACTTTTTCTTACTCTTTTGAGTGCGTTTTCCAACCACCGATTAAGATAGTGTGTTTTCCATCCCTATCCTCCTTGTTTAAGTGTGTTTTCCAACCCTTAATCATAAGTTAAAATAATGTGTTTCTAACCCTATTTTTCTTCCTCTTTGGAGTGCGTTTTCCAACCACTGACTAAAATAGTGCATTTTCCAGCCCTATTTTCCCTTCTCTTTGAGTGCGTTTTCCATCCCTCAACCATATATCCTAGATAGCGAGCTTTCTAGCCCTATTTTTCATCCCATGAAATCTTCATCACCACCTTTTGCTCTCACCAGGGTAGGTCACTTATTATAATAAAATCATCTTCACCATTCTCACTTAGAAAGGTCGCCCGTTATAATTAGATCATTCTTGTGTCTTTTAACTTCGTCATCATTCTCACCTGGGCAGGTCGCCCGTTACAGCCACCAACTCAAGCAATGCATTTTCCAGCCCTCAACCATAGATTTAGATAGCATGCTTTCTAGCCCTATCTTCCATTCCATCATCTTCACCATTTTCACTTCTATTGGTTTAACCATCTCTTAGCTTGATAAATCCATTTTTCTTTATTTACAATACTTACTATCTAAAGTCTTTTACAAGATTTTAGTCGTAAGCATTGTAAAGAGGGAGGCAACTGTTATCACCCAATTTATGGGTCATTCCCCAAAATACACCAAAAAATAACAAAAATAAAATAATAGGGCCAGCGAGGGTAGAAAAATCAGTGTGGAAATTTTGTTTGTTTTCGAGGGTCCTATCGTATCTCTTTTGTCCCTAAAAATAGAGGAAAATATAGATTTAAGGAAAAAATAATTTATCATTGTATAAATCTATGTAAAAATAAAGTCATGGGAAATAATTATATTTTTATGGGTTGATTTGATTTTATCGTCGACCAATTTAAAAGTGTAATTATATTTGAGAATTAATTTAGGGTCCAATTGAAGGGTTTAATTAAGCGTTAGGGCTTAATTATACTTTAAATGGATCGAATTAATTTTATTAAGGGCTTAATTGATGAGAAATCAAGGTCCAGAGCTTAATTTGGGTTTAATTGAGAAGTTTGGAGTTTTCGGAGACCGTATTGCATTTTTCCAAGCCAATTGTGCGAAATTAGGGGTCCAATTGAAAATAATTGAGAGTTTATTGGTCAATTAAGGGTCAAATCGCGCAAATTAGAAACCAAGGACCACAATAAAAAAGACGCGCAAATCTAAAATTGCTTTTGAAATTTTGATGGGGATGCAATTGCATAAAATTAAAAGTTTAAAACCAATTAAAATTTGAGGGGCCAAATTGTATTCACTCTCTTAAAAAGCATCACGCGTGACTGCACTGTTCAGTCACCTGAACAGTGCAGGCACGCCACTGTCCTCTTCACATCCAGGTGAAGGTGAAGAGGCAACCCAATGGTGCACGTAATGGGCAACCGAAGGGTTGCCTCTCACCTATAAATACATGCATGCAGGGAAACACACAGGGGGAGAGAAGAAAATGGGGCGACAACACTAAAAAAAACGAGAGGAACAAAAGTAGAAAAAAATTAGCAGAGGACAACGAGTTTTACGCAAGAGAGGTAGGAGGATATACAGAGCAAAAATTTACGTAGCATCGACAGAGAATTGGACACAACACAAACCAGCCCTTTGTTTTTTTCCCTCAGCATCAACTCTCTATCTCTCTCTCTCTCTCTCTCTCTCTCAGTTTACAGGTGCTCTCTCTCTCTCTAAAACCAATGTCACCAAGCTCTCTCTCTCTCTCTCAACCAGTGACAGTGGTTTGACCACCCAATACCACCCTCATCACCACGGTAAGCTCCCCCTCGACGCCAGAAACTCATCAACACTCTCCGGCGATGCAACAAAGGTGGTGGGAGCAACTGCAACGTGAACCCCGACGCCTTTAAAAGCTTGCTCCGGCCACCACAGACCACCGTTGACGACACCACCACCACTAGGACAACCACCTCGATCTCCTCTACCCAATGGTGCTAACAGGTACACTTTTCATCGCACTTGAAATTTTATTGTTCATTCATCTTCTTCCTTTCAGCGCTACATGCAGTGGGACGTGATTCACGTCCCACTGTTCATGCAGGTCAGTCCAGCGTGAGGTGGGCGGGGCTGTGTGCCAGGCCCAAAATGTAAAGAAAATGGGCTGGACTAGAGGCCCAGTCCTCAAAGATATTGGGCTGTCAGCCCAGCGTAACAAATGGGCTGGAAGCCCATCCCACTCAAGGCGGGCTGTCAGCCCATTGTGGCTGACGGCCCAACCCATAAATAAAATAAAAAATATAAAAAAATAAAAAATACAAATTGACAAAAAAATATACATATTTTTATTTTTACTACTATTATTGCTACAAAAAATACAAAAATATAAAATCTATTGTTTTTATGCATACGGTCGAATTTCAAGATTTTTCACGCATATTTTTTATAAAAAAATATCGTGCATCTTTCTCATTTTTAAAAATGAAAATTGGATATCATAACGAGTTTATGATTATCCATTGGAATTCAGTCAAAATATCAAAAATAATTAAATTTATTTTTGTTTTATTTACGATGTAAATTTATATTGTAAAGTACATCCGTAGATAACAAAAAGATTTCCTAACTGCGGTGTAAAATTACATCGTAAAGTACACCCGCAGACAAAAAAAATATTTTTTAATGCAGTAAAAAATAAGCTTAGAAAAAAAATAATCAAACAACAATGCAGTTTATCTTGGGTAGGGTGCACTGGGGGTGATGCCTCTTCCCCTTCCACAACAAGTTTCCTTACCCAAAACTCTCGCAGACCAATAGGTTCCTAGTGACCTTAATACTAGGTAGTGACTCCTAATAGTTATAATCATAATTTTTACGACTATAATATAAACCCCTCTATTTTCATCGCGCGCTGTTGTCTCCCCAAACCCCGGGGGGACGGCGAGGCGCGAAGCGTGAAAAAATCAACGTTGTGACAAAGCTAACGATTTTATTACGAGGAGTTGCACTAAATGAGCATTAAATTCTTAGAATAAGAAATTTTACTCTTAGTTTATGTGTGATAAATGTTGAGAATATAAGGTAAAATAGTGAAGTTTGACAACCCTTTACTTGGGTTTTTTAGAGTGTATTTATAACATTGAGTTTTAAAAAAAAAATCAGTGGGTCGCAACTCTTTTCCTTTTTTATATACAAGTGGGAGAAAACCCTTATAACAACATTAATATTGAATGCAAATTAATATCTCTTGACATGACATGAATAGTGATGGGTGTTCCATTATTTATAAAACAAAACTCGTCTCTCTTTTCCGTAGTCTTCTTTACTGTTCACATAGACTCATGTTATTATTTATTGTGACTGTAAAATTACCATTATACCCTAGAATCGAAAAATTTTAACCCCCGAGACCAAAGATGTTTTTGAAATTTCCAGGGGATATGGATGGTATTTCCAGATTTATTGCACAGTAAAACTACAAAAATAGCCCCCGAAAATGAAAAAAGAAGGCAAACTAGACCAAGGGTAATTTAGAGCCCGTTTGGGAAGGTGGCCAAACCGGCGGTTTGGTGCTTTTCCCTTTTTTTTCATTTCTAAAAACCGATGGTTTGGTGTTTTAGATTATTTTGATGTGCTGATATCAAAAATAATTTTTAAAAAATAAAAAAATATTATTTTCATACATTTCGGCACGAAAAGCACTTTGAAAAGCTACCGCAACCGCCCTCCCAAACACCGTCTTAGCAATTTCCAGGAGACATAGATGATATTTCTGAATTTGTCCATAGTGAAACTATGCAATTAACCCCTGAAAATGATAAGAATAAATAGGCACTGGATTGGGGGGTAATTCTGAATTTTCCACGGTGGTTTTTTCATAGTTATTTGTGGGTCAAGGAGTGTATAAGTAATTGTGTATTATTTTAATATTATTTCTCGCTGACACTGTAGGCATGTCCTATGGACGTGACTCTAGTGTTTCCGGCACGTGTGCCTCATTATAGCAATGCAAAACCAGCTTCCACCATATCACATAATGCGTCGACAAGTACTCTTCCTCCCGATACATCACGTGTCTGATTACGATGGCTAGGGAAGCTCCGATGGATGGTTTTAAGATTTTTCTCCATTTTCTCTCTTTTACTGCCCGGAAATACGCGTCAATCCTTAATGTTTTCTAAATGTTTATTTTGGTTCTTGGGCTTTGGATTTTTCTTCTATCACTGTTTTTTTCAATATAATTTTTTTTTGTTGCAATTGTGTCATTTAATTGAAACTGATTTTATATGTTGGATTGCAATGTAGTCCTTATTCTTTTGATTTTTGATTTGCTTTTATTTATTTTAATTATTTTAGTATGCAGGTTTTAATTATTTCTTATTAGGTCCTCCAATTGAAATTTATCATATATTCTATCTTTCATTTCGGTCCTTATTCTTTTAATTTTATAAAAACATTACACAACAATGTTTTTTAAAATATCTTTATCTATTTTGATCCCAAGGTTTTATTTATTTCAATTTTATCCTTCAATTGAAATTAATTATATAATTTGTTTTATTTTTTTTTTATTGTGTCCTCCAATTGAAATTCGTCAAGTATTCTACTTTTCATTTCAATCCTTATTCTTTTAATTTTTTAACAAAATTACACTGTAATTTTTAAAAATATATATTTATTTGTTTCAGTCTTAATGTTTTTATTTTTTTTAATTTTGTCATTCGATTGGAATTAATTATATATTTTATTTTTTATTTCGGTTCTTATTGTTTGAATTTTTTATTTGGTATTAATTTCTTTGGTTTTTTCTATCATTCCTGGACAACGTTTATTTTTTATCTGTATTTATGCATTTATGCTTTTAGTTTTTATTTTTGTTTTAATTTTGATATTTTATTTTTTATTAGAGATTTATTTTTATTTGGTTAAGTCCTAAAATTTTAATTTATATTGATGATCATTTTCAAATTAATATTTCTCTCTTTTTCCCTTTATTTTTTTATTTTATGTTATTTTTATCTATTGTTCATATAAGATAATTTTATGATTTTATTGTTTGCATCATTATAATGATATTTGTAATGATTGTTTTTTTATTGTTTTTTTGTAAAAAAAATTTGGTTTTTATCTTAACAGGAATTCCATACAGATTTATTATTTTACCTAAATTTATATTATAATAAGAAAAAAATCTTACATAATGAATTTCTTTACGTAGAAAAAAATATGATGTCACCCACGACATAGTGCAGTGGCATTGACTAGTGTGTTTATAGAAGACAATTCTTTGGTTGCTCATGATTCTCGATTATTTTATTAAAATCCTTTATATGTTATAATTTGTTAAGAAGTAACATAGGAAATAGCAATTTCATCCCTAAACCACATCCAAATATTTCTCTATATCCTCTTAATTCCACCCAAATAAGTTTAGCCAAATTGGGCAATGTCATTGTCCATAACATGAACGTATATTTTTGTTTTCCTTTCACAAGAATTGATTGAATTTATCATGGCCAGGTTCAGATACTCCCACATAACCTAATCTTATAAAAAGATTAAAATTAATTCCTTAAACCTCCCTCTAGTAAAGGCCTTTAGATGTCAATTGGTCCAATATTTCCTTGCTTTTGATCAAGTCAACTTAACAGCCTACTGCTAACATTGAAAAATAACACATTCTTAGTCTTATCTTTGCTCAATTTGTTTCTCTACCAATTTTTCCAACCCCCTTTCTTTCCTTCATATTACCACTGGGATGGATGGCTACTATACTATATCTTCTTGTGATTTTTTAACACTCTTAGTTATTTTTTAAAGCAAAATTACTGAATTCATCCCCCATGGACTTTTTGGTACTCTTAGGTTATTTAAAATACAATTAATGATTAAATTATTGTTGAAAGGAGAAATTATCCAATTTGCACTCATGGGATTTTTCATCTTTTCATTGTGTATATAGATAGATAGATAGATATAGGTTACTTAACCTATTCGGTCTTTATTTATTATATGAAAGAGAAAAAAGAAAGAAAGAAAATTGTTGTTGTTTTATTTTTTATTTTTAATCATATTAATAAATTATTCTAACTTATTGAGCCTAGTCAACTCAATGACCAGGATCTCATATTCTTTCTCCCTTAAAAATATTAGTGTCGCCTAAATATTATTTTTTAAAGTTAGAAAATATTTGATCCAGCTCGCAACATACTATAAACCACATGCTGAATATTATCATCTAGGTCATTGGCTAAGTATTCCAAGAGCTTTTTAGAAAAATAAGTTGTAAATTAATTAATTCTATATTTTATTATTATTATTCAAAAAAAAAACCATTTAAAGAGAATAATTCTCCTAGTTTGTTTTTCTATTCAATTTCACTAGGGTTTTCTAGTTGGTTGTTTGTGGTGGATAGTGATTTATTTTGTTATTGAGGTATAATTTCAAAGATGGGTTCTTTCTAAACCAGAGAAATTGAAGTATGATGTTTTTTTTGAAAATTATTTTTTTTTAATTAAATTTATATTTTCCTATTTTTTATGGATATGTATTTTTTTTATTTAAAGAGAATATGTTTTCTAGTTTTTTTTATTTTTAGTATTAGTAGGATTTTATAGTTTAGGGTGCTTTTAATAGCCTTTTGGAAAATTAAGACTTAGAAAAATAAAAATTGAATATTTTAAATGTCTTCCTATGATTACGGTATTCTTGGCCTGTGAGGATTTATGAGGTATTTGGGAGTGTGAAATTTATTTTGAAAGTATTTTTTGTTCAAAAATATATCAAAATAATATTTTTATATATTTTTTAAAATTATTTTTAATATTAGTACATCAAAAATACTTAAAAACATTATAATTTTAGAAAATGCAATCCCTAACACCACTTAAACCCTTACAGAAATTGATATGAATAAGAACGCCATGCATCTAAGAATATATGTGTGTTATTATGATATCTGTGGCTATCAAGATTTTATTGGATGTCTTTTCCATTTTCCATAAAAAAAAAAAAAAAAAAAAAAAAAAAAAAAAAAAAAATGGCTGATTTACCCTGAATTTCTATTGCTACCATTCGCTAGCAAGGGATGGGAGCTGAGAGTGCCTTGGACCGATTAATATCACAGCAGCATTTCTTCACATGTCTTGGGCAATCCCTTCTTTTGAAATTGAGTTTATAAACCTAACTTGGTAGTTGATTCAGTCCAAGACGCATGGGTTATGAATTTTGAACGGATTATTAGATCATTTTGATCAATTTTAATTTAAATTTTTATAAATTAAAATGATGTTGTTTTTGGTTTTCTTAAAAAAATAATTAGCAAGTTGTAACCGAGTCTTGCCAGGATAACCAGGTTCTTAACTTTCTTATTTTTTGCCAAACACATCCTAATTTTGATTATGGGTTAATTAAAACTACGATGTGGAACTTCTCCTGATCAAGTTATATTCCCTTTGAGTTTCCCTTGACAATCGAGCAAGATCACAGATATTTGGTAGAAAAGAGAACGATCAGGTAAGAAGAATAGCTTTTTTCTCACTTGATTGTGGATGGCAGATGCAAACCTAAAAGAAGGTTTGTTGCCATGTATTTTGTGATGCAAACCCTGGCTTTCAATGAAACAACAAGAACAGTGCATGAACAAAATAAACAGGAGATGAGATATAACAGGCTGTGGAATCTTTCATACACAAGAAGAAAACAGTGGTAACTGTTTGGATGATTTTACACAGTTTTCATAATTAATATTTCTTACATGGCTTTGATTGAGAGAAAAAAAACAGAGAGAACGAAAGGGAATACACATTTAACACTTCCTATGCTAATATCCATTTATTTTGTTTCTTTTCCTGTCCGATCTCTTTCTCTCTGTCTTCTGAAGTGCCCGATGGACAGTTCATCATATGACTCCTCTGATGGATCTCTTCTGAAGTGCCCTCAAATGTACATATCACGAGGGAACCTTGGAAACATCTTTGTTTGACCGGTTATACTTCATGTGGCTATTGACAAGTTGTCCAGATGCAATAGCGGACATGAGGGAGAGCTCTCCAGCAAGAACCGAACCAACTACAATGGACGCCAGAAGTCTTGCGTTTGCTCCCGGTGTCTCGCTGCTAGCACCCTTCACCCCGAGAAGGTTCAAGCATGCTGACTGAGATGCGAGCTGGGTACCTCCTCCAACTGTACCAACCTGAATTGAAACGCCATATGAGCAAATTAGATACTAACTAAAACATCCCACAACCATCTAGCAAAATCAATTGTCATGTCTAATTAGAGAGCACAAACGAGAAAGATATATAGGAAGTAGCAATGTGAATTACCTCAATGGAAGGCATAGTCACTGAGACATGAAGATCCTCTCCACCATTAAGCGGTTCCATCATGGTAATGCAGTGAGAACTCTCTACGTTCTGCGCAGGATCTTGGCCAGTGGCAATATAAATAGCAGAGACGATGTTACTAGCCTGAGCGTTGAAGCCGCCGAGAGCTCCAGCCATGGCAGAACCAGTAAGGTTCTTGAGCATATTAAGCTCTACCAAGGCCTCCACGCTAGTCTTCAAGACCTTCCTCACTACATCACCCTTGATGACTGCCTCGCACACTACTGACTTGCCTCTTCCTTCGATCCAGTTGACAGCGGAAGGCTTCTTATCAGAACAGTAGTTTCCTGATTAAGAGCGTCAGGTAAATATATACTGATCATCAGTTTCAATACAAATAACAATTGAACAAAACATGACAATAGAATCAAGCAAAGACGCTAGCTTACCAGAGATGCCAAGAACTTCCATATCAGGGAAATCATTCTGGAGAAAGTCCAAAACATTCTGAACACCTTTAGAAACCATGTTCATACCCATAGCATCGCCAGTGCTGCAGGAGAATCTCATGTAAAGATTCTTGCCAGCAAGAGCACACTTAATGTTCTGAAGTCTACCAAATCTGCTAGATTTGTTAAAAGCCGTGGACACAACCTCGAAATTGGCAGGATCCTCCAAGTAGAACTTCAAATGAGTTGCTCTTTTAGCAGTTCCAAACCTCACAACAGGTGCTCTAGTCATGGCATCTCTCAGCAACACACTTGCAGCACCACCACATATACGAATCGCTTTACAGCCCCTATTCGTACTAGCAACCAAGCAGCCTTCAGTTGTAGCCATTGGAACGGAGTACTCCTTGCCATCAAGCAACAAAGGCCCAGCAATTCCTACAGGAATCTGCACATACCCTATTGGCATCTCACAGCACTGCCCCAAAATAGACTCGTAATCAAAACCCTCCAAGGGCAACCCAGATAAAGACTTGGAAGTAATCCTCTGCAAAGCCTCACGCCTTATTGCCGCAGCACGCTTGCAATCACCCAATTTAGACTCGAGTGAATAGGACGGAGTTTTTCCAGCCACCACAGAGTTGATAATCTCCTCATCTTCTTCATTTAAAGTGGTTGGGAATGTGATTTTATCGACCACCTTAAGCTTGAGGTGATGAGAAGGAACCACGGCGATTTTTTGTGGTGGTGGTGGTGCAGTGCAATCAAGAGCCTGTCCGCAGGGAACTATGCGGGCATCTTCTTTGAGAAGATCTTCTTCATCTTCCCCATCTTCTTCGGCAGCCCAAACATCAGGAGAAGGACGGAGGATAAGGGACTGAACGAAGTCGATGCCGAAGAAACCAAGCATATAAATGAAAGAAGCAATAAAGGCAAAAATAGCAACGATATCGGAGAAAGTGACAAGATGAAGAGGAGTCGAGTTGCGAATCTTCTCACGCCAACGAGTAAGCAAGAAATAAACAACGGAAAAGAAAACGGTGAAGAAGAGAGCGTTGGTTATATATAAAGGAAGGGGCAATGCATCGGATGGTTTTGGGCCAGTCACTGCACTGCTTTCGTTGTGGTCAATGAACTTGTGAGTGGGTTTGGTGATATTTGTGGTCGATCGCCGACGAGTTCCCTCCATTGTGGTGGTGGTGGTGGTGGAGGAGGAGGAGGAGGAGGGAAGAACCGAGCGGCGGATCGAGAAATGAGAAAGACAGAACAGAGGAAGTTTGCAAGTGTTGTGTGCTGGTTGGATCTGGATGGATATTGGTGAAGCGATGGGGTGGAAGTGGGGATATATATATATACAAACTACGTACGTACTGGTGGGGTGGTGGTGACTTTTGGATTTTCAAATCTTCAAATTAGTATGTAAAAATAAATATTTAAACCATCTATCTTAATAAATAACACTAAAATTTTTATTTTATTTTATTTGTAAGGAAAAAAAGGCAGCTTGTAGTTATCAAGAAGGGGATTTGCATGCATGGGTGTTTATGAGAGAGCGAAGAGAGGACAAGGTAGGTAATTCCATTGCATTAGTGCATGAGTCAAAGCTAACATCGTGGCGAATTGGGAGCTTGTTTCGTAGCTGCTTCTTAATTTTATGGGACACCGTTTGTTGGCTGCCGTTGCCTTACCAGTACTTTCATTTAGACCAAACACTACTCCTTAATTTGTCATCATTCGTTCATCCATGATCTCTCTCTAATGGTGGGGGCTTGAATGGATGTACTTCTACACCGTGTTTTTGAGCTAGCATGCACTGATGTTTAACCATATATAGAATCTTACTATGCTCAGCAGATAGTGCCACGCGTGCCATGAAATTTAAGAGATCCAAGCCCTAGCTAGCTCGTTACTGCTAGCTTGATCATGCGTACAGTTGGTTTCTTGATATATTATTATTGACCTCCATCCCAGATGATCATGGGAATGAAGCATCCTTGCAGAGGCTTAATTAATGACGAGGGAGATCAATGTACAGAAATTGATTTCATATTATTAAAACTGATTAGCAGTACTGTGAAAATATATATATATATATATATATATATACACGCTCGCTCCTCGATCTATTTTCAATGGAAAAAACACGTACGGAGTAATTAACCATGCTCTGCGAATGCATGATAATAGTGATCCATCTTTTTCCGGAGCATGCATGTTTTGGCAAGGCACTCTCAAATGGATTCACTCTTTTAACCATATATCACCTCTTATCCTTGAGGTAATTAACTAGCTAGAAGTGTGGTCAAAAATAAAGAAAAAAACAACTATTTTTAATTCCTTCAGATTCAGTAGATATTACTATTGAAAACAATATTAAACCCCACATGAATCCAGACCGATGTAACTTTCTGCTACTGATCAGCTCTATATATCTAGGTTACTGGATGTCATATATATCGAGCATTGAATTCTTCATCGATCGGTATGCTCGGGGTGATCAGATGAGGTGTAATTAACGGAGGGTCAAGACAAGATTGCTTGTTTTTAATAACAGATTAATAATCAATTGTATAAAGGATTTTCAAACTACAAATATATAGTGATTATCTTTTATATGTAAATACATGATATTCACCCCCCAAGACTTGGAGATTCAAACTTGGAAACTTTTAATTAGCTTCAATGCACCCTAAGGATTGCAAATTACTTAATTTGTTTCTGTGACCCTATATCGCGCGCCTTCATTACAAAATATATATGATCTTGATCGACTGCATATTAGCTAGTAGGTTCTGTCCATGTTAGACCTAGCTAGCTATTGCTAGGAAATTTGTTAATATGTGCATCAAGATTTTATATCACGTATTGATTCTTCCTCATGATCAAAGATGAAGTTGAGAAAAAAAAAACAATGAGGTAGGACGTGGTGAAGGTGACGGTGACTAATTAGTAGTGTTTGATGGGAATCTCTGCTACTATTTGCAGTGCTCTTAATTCTTTTTTTCCATCATTGGCTGGCTGGCTCCTCATGATCGATCATCCATTTTCGTCACCTTAACTCTCCCACGAAGTCAATGTTATAGATCATGCATGCCCTTCTCTCTTATTAAATCAAAGAAAAAACCAGATATGCATGCAATCCGGCAACCTCAAGCTTCCAATATCTCTTTTGATCCTATTTTCTTTCAGTTTAAGCATATTAATTGAACTTCATTAATTATTTTTTTCTGTTTCTTCTGATCTGTTTTCTTGCCATGAGATTTGGTTCTGGGTAAAGGTTGGTGCACGCGGCACTATCCTATGGAGGAATTGCTCCGTGCGTTATTTTTTTTTTCATTTTTTTGGTCGAGGAACAAAACAAATGGGTGGACAAAAGCAGATGCTGCAGTGGAAGATGAAGACCGGCATTTCATCACGAATCGTGTTAAATAATGGATGGAGGCCATTGATTAATTAGATATTGTTTGATAGTAGTTATATTTAAAGAATATTTCTTTATTAATATTCACTCCAAGTATTTAAAATATGCTAAAAACGAATACAACCTAAACTAGTTGATATTTTTAGTGATTACCCGGTAAATGTGGATGAGTTTATTTTTCAAAATAATTTTAGTTTAGAAATATATTAAAATAATATATCTTTTTTATTTTTAAAAAATTATTTTTAACATTAACATATCAAAATAATTTAAAAAACTGAAAGAATTTAATTTAAAATAAAAAAATATATTTTAAAAAATATTTTTAAAATACAACTACAAATAATCACTAAATGTTGAAAGTTGAAGATGCTCGGATAGACACAGCAGGAATAAATAGATTTTTTTTTTTTTTTATCAATTCTTTCGTATTTCTAGTCTTGTTGTATTTTAAAGGAAGATCCCCTATCATTTTATTTATATTTTAAAATTATTATGATTTATTGATGTAAAAAAAAAACATATTTTGAAATAAAAAAATAACAGCAAACACATATTAAGACTCCATGTTTAAATCTGACCTGGCTGGCTAGCTACATATATGATCCACTTTGCCCATGGATAATATTTACAACGTCTACATGCTTTGTTCTATTTATTTATTTTTCTTATAAATACTATACGAGTGGTCAATAAATATAAATGTAGACCAATGACCATCAATTTGTTTCTGGCTAGCTACATATATGATCCACTTTGCCCATGGATAATATTTACAACGTCTACATGCTTTGTTCTATTTATTTATTTTTCTTATAAATACTATACGAGTGGTCAATAATTATAAATGTAGACCAATGACCATCAATTTGTTTCTACTTTTTCTAGTCAATTTGTTTGAATACCGTAAACTCAATGCAAGCATTTGCTTATTAATGGCTGACTTGACCTTCAATCATCATTACATTATTAAAAACTTCAATAGCTAAGACAGAGAGAGAGAAAAGTAATAAAATAAACTCCATATATTCCCAAACGTGATACGCGACCATTTCTTTGTGCTAAACCAGACATCATTATCTGATTTTATTTATTCTGGATCTGGTATCGCTCGGACGTCAATTATGTACACTAATATATTTAATCTGCTGGCTGAATTCGTCAAACCCAAACCTGTACTTGTTGTCTTCAGTACAGGTTTTGAGCAGCTTGTTCAGCCGATTTTGTTGACAATGCCTGTTTTTCCATAGGGGTTGAGAGTATAGCTGTAAAAATTGTGATTTTAACACGAAACAGAATAGGTTTACAAAAATTAGATAGTAAAATTATATCTGAATTTTTTAATATTAAAACTATAAAATTACAGTTAAAATCATGTAGATAGAAAAATTATAAAATTATAAATAAAATATTTTTGAATATAATACAACATAATTATGGCCATAAAATTTCATTAGTTAAGGTTCATACATGATTCAAAATAATTTAAAAATACATTACAAAATAATTATGTCTATAGAATTTCACTAGATAAAAACTAGAAATTTAAAATAAATATTTTGTTGATGTGCTATATAAATTAAAATCAATCTCATAACCGTCATTTTTCTCGTTATTTTTAATATATTCATCACAAATATTATTATTGAAAAGATTATTAGTACTAATACTGGTACCAATACCAATATTATTAGTACTAGCTCCAACTCCAACAAATTATTTCGACATCAGGAGTCAGGGCATGAAAATAATTTAAAAACATTAAAAGAAATTAATTTAAAGTAAAATATAAAAAAAAATTATTTTTTATCAAAAAATTTTAAAATTAATATTACTGATTTTCAAGAGTAATTCCATGATATATATATATATATATATATATATATATATATATAAAAGAGAGGGAGGGGGAGGTTGACAAATTTTAAATATAATTTTAAAATTAAATCGATCCAATTTAATTTTATAAGTCAACTTAATTTTAAATGGATTTAACCATCTTTAAATTTTCTTCTCGAGTTAATCTGATTTTATAAATTATATAATTTTACAACTTGCGTTTTTAATTGCAACATGGACTTGAATTCTATCCAGTTAGCGGTGTCAAAACTGTGATTTGATGAGTGTGCAAATACTATGATAGTGATTCGTCATCACATTATAATGGGCCCTATACATGATTGGAAAATATTGCTCAGAATACCCTGAACTTCTCCTGAGTTATGCTCACAACGTACAAGATCTACCAGCAAAGGAAAGAATTGGCGGGCATGGCTCCTAAAGGAATCCCTTTCTAAATCATTCAATACCC
The DNA here is from genome assembly GCA_015731905.1 of Salix dunnii. Classification (NCBI taxonomy): domain Eukaryota; kingdom Viridiplantae; phylum Streptophyta; class Magnoliopsida; order Malpighiales; family Salicaceae; genus Salix; species Salix dunnii. The sequence goes on along the minus strand of CM027667.1, from coordinate 10,781,679 downwards.
GCAAAGCTGATAAAAGCAAACTCGTCCTCGCTGCCAATTCTTCCTTTTTGGCCGAACCTAATGGAAGATTCCAGTGTATAGCTGTATTGTTTTGCTGCACGGCCTCCATCCCAGTACAGTTCAGATAAATCTGAAATACCTTTTCACACACCCCTGCAAGTTGCTCTTCTATGTTCAACGCCTCAGACATGGATGGATTATCCTTGAGCAAATCTTGGAGGAAGTCAAGGTAATTCTCGTACGACTCATTTTCAAAATGCACCATTGGAGGATCAGAGATCCCCGCTATTGAGCATCCTTTCTGCAGTTTCCTCAGCAGGTTTTTCTCGGAAGTCAGTTGGTGGGCATGTGATGCTACTGAGGTAAATATATCTACAAGGATTCTGACATTGGCCGCTGACAATAACTGCCAGTTTGCTTTGTATAAACCACTTGCAACCTGAAATGATAAAAAAAAAAAAATTCAGCATCACCCAAAGCCTATTGTAATCTTTGTGCATAAAATACAGTCCACGGATCAGGCTATCCGTCCAATACACTTGGTGAAATCTAAATGGCAGTGACTGCAATGGGCTGTTTGCAAAATAATGGTAAGAAAACGCCACCAAAGCTAAGAAAAACAACTGTCAGACAATAGCGAGTTTTAGAAAGAAGACAATACAAATCTTGTTAGGAACTTGTAAAATTCCCATCTTTCGGTACCTCTACAAAATATTCTTCCATTTCTATATCAACAGTAACAGCCCTGGACAAGCAAAGCATGCAGTTTATACCACAACATCTAAAATAATAACAGTAACAGGAAAAAGATGAGGAAAAAGAGTAAACCAAAGGGAAATTTCTACCAGAGCCAGTAAAATTCATGAAGATACACGGTTGCAGAAAATTGAATAACCAAGTCTCTCTTTCCACACACAAATATGCATCGTCTATTTTAAACCTTTTGACATGAAATATATATATTTTTAGCAATTAAATGGGAGCGTGGATATCAAATGTAGAATGCAAAAGCATAATTTGTGCACAAGCCACTTTATTTGTGCAAGAGAGAGAGAGAGAGAACCTGTACAATAAGTAGCTGTACAGCAATGTGACTCTTCACTCTTGAGACCACATATGCTGCAGTTTGTAGATTCTCATCCGGAAGATCCTCGTTTGTGAAGCCATGATCAGAAGACACATCCATATCCACATATGGGTGAGGGCTTTCAGCCATCTCAATGTCATCCATGGTTCTTAAGACCTTCATGAAACCGGGTAACAATGATGCATGGGCCTCTTTCAGTGCTAGAAAAATCTCTCTCCATTCATCTTCTGAAATCCTGCTGCCCAGTTCACCTGCTAAACGCAACAGTGCAGCAACCCCAGTGCTAGCAGGACCCTTAACGGGACTCCTAACAAATCCCACCAATATAGATATTATGCTTTGTAGTTGAGACCTAATCACATTGAAAAAGCTGACAAATAGGTCTACCACACACTGGAAAGCAACAGCAAAAGTTTCAGGATCCCATGTACTTTCTGGATGAAGAGATACCAAAGTTGGTGAATCCTGATCTTTAACATCTTTCTTGTCACTGACACCACTGAATATTGGGAAAATAACAGTATTGAAAACAGTGATCCAAAATGAATGTGAAAAAAGATGGCCGTGGTTATTGAGAATGTTAAATAAGACTTCTAGAGCACTCTTTCGAATAGCTGATCTGGGATCAGATGTTAATTTTGATAACCCTGCAACCACAACAATGAGACATTAAGAACTTGCAACAGAAGAGGCCTGCAATTCATAAAATATGTGTTATGCGTCCAGACAGCAGATTCATGTATCTATTCATGCACAAACAAGATAGCTGTCCTCCCATCTTTTGCTTGATGGTTATAAATAAGATTGGCTTATTCCCATTTCCCTACATGTAATGAGAAGCAATTGAAAGGGTATGTCACGTAATTCATTTTCATATGATCTGTATCTAGGGTGCTTAAATACTTATCAATACATGCATGAATAGTCTCATGGGGTTGATAGAACACAGCACAATGGCAGAAAAAAAAATTAAGGAATACAATTTCTGGATGTACATCCAACAACAGTAAGTTCTAAATTCATGGATACTTTTTTTTGTTGTGGGGGCGGAGCAGGGGTAACTTTGAAACATAATATAAGGTGCACATGTTCTGTACACATGACTGGCTATATGAATGTTGAGTTCAGTCATTCACATTTTCATGACATTATTGCCATGCAGAAGTGTCAAGCAGCATATGGCAAGCCTTTCCTTGAAAGCAGGTTACCTGTTAGCAAAGGAATCCAAAAGGACGCGTGATCATCTTGGTTGCTATGATTTTCTACATCCAAAGCAACCTCATCTACTATGGGGATGGATAGATCATCAACCCTGCTCTTAACATTGCAAATAAGTCCCCCATCTGCAAGTTTCAGAGCACAAAATCGGAGAAATGCAATTGCATTGAGGCTTACATCACTATTAAACCTGCTATTTGTGAAGGTGGTGAGGCATCTAACACAATCAGTGAAAGTTGTCCTCTCTGTCTCAGTTATATAAGGAAAGTATTCTCGGACTATTTTTTCCATTGTCTCAAAAGCCAACAGGACAATATTCTTCCGCTCGTCAGATGCAGCAACAGTAAAAACCTGAGAAAAGAATACCATGGCATCAACGGATCAAAAACAAAAAAGAGTTTCCCTCTGATCAAGCATTTTAAAAGTAAAAGAATTAGACAATTTAGAAAATAAAACAAATGTCATACCATAAAAACACTTTTCCATCCAGATTTCACATTACTGACACGACTAAGGACCATCTGCGAAATGCACCTAACTATTAATTCCCTGATCTCCTTAGAGCTGCTTTTCTGCATAACAATCACAAATGGCCTCAAAAATTCATTCTGGAAGTTGTAATTTGCCAACTCCTCGCGCTCTAAAAATTTCATAGCAAGTTGTCTAAGAGAATCCATCACAAAAATTGCAACAGAGAGATTTTCTGACAAGCCAACTAATACAAAAAATTCAGAAAGAACATTCCATATGCGGGACCAAACCAATCTGATGCGGTTCATATTATAATGCCTGCAAAAGGTAAAAAAACATAATGTCCTTCATACAGATCTTCATGGAGCTTCACGTGGAAATAAAATACTCACAAGGAAAGAGAGAAAGTTCTTACGCAATTTCTACGATTTTTGTGAGGCTAAACACACGAGGATCTGTTGGAGATTGCAACTCAGATATTGAAACTTTGCAAAGCGCTTTCACAAAAGCTACTATTGCTTCACTGTTCAACCTTTGGCTATTAGCAAACACATGGTTCAATTCAAAATTCCCAATCTGGTCGAGCAAATTCAAATTTGAAATGAAGTTAATAATTTGCCCTGGGGTTACCAGTCCTGGAGAATTGACTCCAACAGTGTTGCTATCATATGAACCCCCTCTAACAACAGCCATTACTGCTGGATTCTGGAGAGTTCCCTTTTTCTTTAGAGAAGGATAGCCAATTGACTTCATTGCTTTTTCATCTGTTTCATCAGTAGATGGAGTCAAATAAGAGGCGTCAGGTGGTGCACCTTCTCCAAGAAGTTGCAGATGCTCAATACGGGAGAGGCAAGTTAAGATATGCTCCCAAGCATCCTGAAGATTGTTGCCATCTTCAATGGCAATTGATATTATTGCCTGCATGAAGTAAGAGATAATGCATAAAAAAGTTGAAATGCAAATGGCTTTGTACAGAAATTGCATCAAATGCATGAAGCTTGATGAATATACAGCACAGCTATTTGACTTGTACTGAAGTAACTAAATCAATCCAATACATTTAAAGCATCACTCTTTCTGTACAACCAGTTATATGCAGTTAAGAAATTTTTTTCTTTTGGGATGTGCATGTCTGTGTGGTGGTGCTGGTGGTTTGAGAATCCAGATATTGATAATGATCTGGAGATCACATTAAAACTGCTTACCTTCACAGCATCTACATTTTTTAGCTTCATATCTGCAGCACAGTGGAGATTTGTAAACTTTGCCACAGATGTAACAAAAGCATCTCTCTGGGTCTGCATACTCATGACTGCAGTAACATGCACAGCACATTGAAACCCCTGTAAGCACTGGGAAGTAGCAAGCCTATCATCACTCTGATCAAGAGTCATGCTAAATGCAGCAAGCATGGGACCCCAGCAGACCTCAAACATAAACCTCAGAATGGCTGCATCTGTAACAGCATGATAAATAGACCTGCAACATGAGAGTCAAATTATTTTTTACACTAGGACTGCAATGTAACTAACATGTCTTTAATAATTTGCGACAGCTCAGGTAAGATTGACACAGAGCCCAGATTTGGAAAAAAGAACACAGCCAGAAGAAAAAAACTGCACCCTCAGAGTAATACATATGATATTCATTTTCTGTTTATTACCATATCATAGATACTAGTTTACAAAAGAAATTTATTGTGCCCTCTGTTGGCTAATTCCATCTCAGTTAACTAATTTACCCAGGATTTAGCAAGTGCAAGCACGAGAGAAGGACAAGGTCAAAATTATCCAAATCAGGCAAAGATTAAACTAATCCCCAGACCCGCAAACCCCTCACCATAATTCAAGCCTGGTCAATGGATCCTCTGCATTACTGCTAGTCAACATTACCCTTCAAATGTTTGTCTCCCATTGAGTAAAAACACTTTGGTTTTCTTGAAAACCCCACTATGTTGTTGTGGTTTTTTCTTTGAGATTTTAGATTGCCAAATGGCCCATAGGGATTAAAAAAATAACAGCAGATGTTTTAATGAAACTAAGGTCACCCAGAGTCATGGGGATAAGGTATAGGTTTTCAAACATTAAGCATTAGCTTATGAGCACATTCAAACCCCAGGACCAAATAAAAATTTACTCTAGAAACAATCAACCACCAAACATATTGTAACATAGCTTACCCTGATTTTCCTGACTTCGCTATAAATTGCTCTTTGATTCGCCTCATAAGAAGCCCATTTGCACCCAATGCCTTTTCCTCAGCCTGCTTCCCAGTAACTAGATTGAGTATACCATCCAAACCTAATAACTTATTTAAGCTGTTTGCCTGCTTGCTTTGAGGAACTGAAGAATCAGCACTCATCTTAATTTCATTTTTCACAATTTGATCATAGAGAGTGCCCAGATACTCTTCAGGCAAATCCTTGCCATCATCTATTCCTCTGTTGTTCCTAATAAAATCTGTTTTGCTCATCTAAATGGCACCAGTTTCAGAACAGAAGTTAGAAGATGGTCAAATTCAAATCTACTTTCATTTATGCATAATTGACAATATGATGCCCTTGCTGTAGACAAATTTTTAATATTTGGGGAACAAATTTTACTGGCATTGGTTATCATGTGCTTTATATTTCTCCAGTTGCGTTTTATATAATTTTCAAGTAGTCACAAAGAAATGACAAGGAAAGTAACTGTGAAGATGATTTACCATTGCAAAAAAGGTAATGTTATTAAACATATCCTGAATTATTTATCATCAGGTAAGCCTAATTTACTGATTCAACAAACCAAAACATTGAAAAATTGTCCTGAAGCAGGGAATAACTATCAGGACCAAAGCACAACTTTTATCAACTAATATTATAAACCACATTCTTGATTCTTTATCATCAAGTAAGCCTAATCTACTGGTTCAACAAACCAAAACGTTTTATCAACTAATATTATAAACCACATTCTTGATTCTTTATCATCAAGTAAGCCTAATCTACTGGTTCAACAAACCAAAACGTTGAAAATTGTCTAAAAATTATCCTGATGCGTGGAATAACTATCTGGACTGAAGCCAAAGCACAATTTTTATCAACTTATCATAACGAGGAGGTTTAAAAGCAAAATTAACTAGTCATGACAGTGGCCAAAGAAAAGGGAAGAGGTTTTGCAAGCAAACCTTATCCTTCACCATGCTGTTATGTGCATCAGTGTTGAGCATTATCACAGAGTATGCAAGAACATAAGCAGTATCTGCAATGGAAAATGAATTTGGATTGCCTTTACAATAGCGCTCGGCAAACTTTTCCATGATACGATCAATCTTTTGTGCCTCTCCAGGTAACCTGAAGCCCCGTAAGAAAAACCTTATTGCTTCACCAAAATCCATTTCTTTAAAGTTGAATGAGTCTACATAAGCATGCATGACTCTCAAACAAAACACATCCCTCTCACCCAAATAGTCACCAATCACAGTTTCATTCAAGCCGGTTGTGTTTTTCAGAAAAGTGGCAACTTCTTCAGGAGAACCACCAACTTTTTTGGCATTCATCAAAAACTCGATGCCCTTGGAAGGTTTTTTATTGAATATGGAGATACCTTTCTGCATTTAACATGGTAATTTTTTTGTCACTAAATGGTTAGGCAGGCCACAAAGGGTTAAGCAGGTCCATTTCTTATAAGTGTGACAAGGCAGGAGAAAAAATGTCAGCTCGAGAAGTATACTAGTGATACTCTATGACATTAATAAAAGAGTAGCCAGTTAAATATCAGCACCCTATACCACATATGGCCATCCCTTGCAAAAGAAATAAAAATGCCAACCTGGAGTTCAATTTTATATGCCCGACGTTGTTCAAGGGTAGCAGCATCAGACATTTCAGAGTTCATTTCTGAATGCAAATCATAATCAGGGGCACTTGCATCTTCTCCATTCAGAGTTGAATGATTCTCGGTTGATGTAGAACTTTCAGAGCTCTTGGACAGAGAAGAATCTCTAGTTCTCAACTTTTGATCCATCCAAGCACCCATTGACCCAATGATGCTAGCCAAGCATTTCACAGATTCATGCCTAAAAGTAATATCCTGAACCGAGGACAAAGTTGTTGTTGAACCAGGAGGCGGTCCTAGAGCAGTTTTCAGAAGGCCATTGACAATCCTGTAAATATCTGATGGAATTATAAGTGTTTTAATACATCTTTAAACAAAAACACATGACATAAATAAATGACAATAGAAATAAAAAACAACAATAAAAGACAAGGTATGTCTACAAACAAGAGCGAGAGCCCCCCAAATGAGGCTTTCCAAAATTCATTAAGAGATCTCATATAATTCTAGGCCCTTCATATAATAAGGTTACTGATTCATATACAAACTATACTATCCTTATCTTCTGAAAACGTACAAGCATTTAACTATTCAAGTTTCACAACTTCTTGAACAACAGATGCATATGTGATACCTTTCGTATATGTTTGGAGCATCCACGTCACAGTCATAATTTACAAAAATATCAACAACGATCTGGGAATCCTGGCTGATTTTGTCCAAAAAATTCAGGACAGTCATTTTCTGTAAGAAGCTAGGCTGGTTAACATTCTCAAGCACTCGAAGGACAAGCATGGGAAAGAATATACCAATTTCTTCCTTCAATCCAGATCTGAATTTAACTAACAGCATCATAAAAATTGAGCACTGAAGCTGGAAAATAGCCATAACTGACAATGCAGTGTTCTTTATCAGTGACAGGCATAGGAATTGCTTAATAGTGTTGAGAAACCTGTGCCAAATAGAACAAAATGTTATATTCTTCAAAAAAAACATGAAAATGGTGCTAAAAAATATCTCATTTACAACTCCTTAAAACAATATAGAATCTGTAAGCTAGGAATTAAAAATTAAATAAAATGAACTAAACGAGAAAATAGCAAGGGCTTTCTACATTGAAATAAAATATCATAGCTAGCTGTAGACAATAATGATATATGTGTAATGGCTGGAATTCAAGAAACTGTGGAAGGATGTATTAGTGATTTGCCTTTCATTATTTCGCCAAATTGGACCTCCATTATCCATGATCACCTTAAGCAACTCAAGAGATAAAATCTTTCCTCTCAAAAGAATTTGATCATCTGGGGTCTCCTGAGATGAGAACTTCATTGACAATTTGCAAAGATTCCTGAAGAGAAGAAACCCGTCTTCCCTAATCTTACTCCCCCCAACATCACCACCGCCACTAACACCCACAACAACATCCGTATCAGCTTCACCGTTTGCTTCCTTATTGCCCAACTCACTTTTATGATCCCCTTCAGATACTTTATCATCATCATCTCCAGCACCGCCACTAACATTTTGGCGTTCATCAGTCGGTTGATTGTGCAACAGCTTATCATCAGGAACCCCTTCACTCGCTGCCATAACCTCATTAACAAAATTCTGACAGAAATGAATAGAACTCCCTTCATTCAAATTCTTGTCAGTGAACTGTAACAATTCACCAACAGAAACCGTTTTAAAATTAACATCCATAGAATCCTCCTCCACTCTAGTAAAAACAACAAGCATGATCTGTGCAAGTACCGATTTGGCACAGATCTGGTTGGTCCCATTCAACCCCCCAAGATAAACATTATAACAAGTTCTAACAATATGCACTAAACATTCACCGCGAATCAAAACACAAGGAGAACGAACAGCAGATAGCAAAACTCTGAGCATAGAAAGCTCAACAACTTCGTCACCAATACCACAAACCTTACACACACTCTCAATAATCTTAAAAATGATGAGATTCGAGTGGTCATGATCGACCTCGCCTCGGATAAGGCCAGAGGAAAACAATTTGAAGAGGCAATCGAGCGCGGGATCGACGACCTTGGGGTAAGCGGAGTCTAAGGCTAGAAGAATGGGATTGAGAACGAAATCGGCATCGGAAGGGGAGAGGGAGAAGAGAGGAGAGTGTGAGATGGAAATAGAAATAGAATCGGCGGGGAGCGATTCCAGCTTGTCGAGGACAGATTTGCAGGAGAAAACGAGGTGAGAGTGCTTCCTCCAGGCGGCGTTTTTTACGATCTTGTCGAGACAAGGGCCCAAGGCACGACCGCAGCTAGAAGGGCCGCCCAGGTTTCGTGAAGCTGACATATTGGTGATAAAAAGTGATGACGATGCGCTTCATTCAAGAAGCAATACTAACACTAGATGTTTTTTGTTGTCGGGGGAGAGATGATTGGATTGAAATGGATTTGGGTGAAGAAGAGAAGGCGATGGGACGGAGGAGGTGATTGAGTAGATTTGATGAAGGGCCGAGCCGAGAAAGGCGTTCTTGCTAGTGAGGTGGGAAATTAGCATCTGTCCGTAAATAAATTGGAATTACATTCTTATTGGTAGGAGCAGCTGGTGGAGTGCTAGAACAAGCCGTCGTTGAGTCTTTTCACTTTCTTCCTAATCATACTTGCTGCTGCGGGTTGATCACCAAGGCACTGTTACACCCCCTTAGCATTCACCATGGCTACTGCTAAAAATAATAAATGCCAGTCGTACTTGGCAAGTTTCTGTAAATTTGAATTATAAAGATGTTGTCAAAGCAAAACTTTGATGGTAATGATTTTATTGGAAATAATGATGAGGAGAATAAGGATTTCAATTTGTTAATTAAATTTTGTATCGTTACGTTATTTAATCCATGTACAAATTTTTATTTGAGCTGTGTATTTTAAAACATTCAATTTGATTATTTTTTTCTATTCTTTATTTAATTGTACTATACTTTTATTTATCACCTGACTAAAAAATATTTCAATTATGATTCAATTTTATAATCCAAATGACTGTCGCTAAATAAACATGCAATAACCAGTGAGTACCCTTAAACATCGACTTTGTTGTGGGTTTCCGAATAGAGCTATCTTTAAAGAAGAGAAGAGAAGAGAAGCCAAAACGATGCCGTTCAATGCAGAAGTCGATACTAGCAATATTCATACACAATTCCAGTGGAGCGGCCAATAATAAATCTCATCTTCCTCTTCAACTTCGTGCAGGAAGAGGATTTACTCGAGAGACGGTGATGACGACGACGACACAAACTATTAGTAGTTTCCATTTCCTAAAAAACCCATGTAAACCACAATCAATTCTTCGTCCAATGAGCAGAACCATTAGTAGTTTCCATTTCCTAAAAAACCCATGGAAACCACAATCAATTCTTCGTCCAATGAGCAGAACAATAAGAGCTTCTGCTAGTGTGCGAAGCCTAAATCGAAAGCCGCTCCAGAAAGGTAGAAACCTTAGCATCGAAGCCATCCAAACAGTACAAGCCTTAAAACTAGCTTACAACAACGACAAGTCGCTGCTTGACCAAATCCTCCGTTCTAAATTCAGCCGATTGTTGAAGTTCGACATGACCGCAGTTCTTCGCGAACTCCTCCGCCAGAACCACTGCCTTTTGGCTCTCAAGGTCAGATATCATTTATTTATTTGTTTTATAATCTAACTGTATCCTGATCTTATTTTATTTTAGGTTTTTGAGGATATTCGAGTGGAGCACTGGTACAAGCCGAAGGTGCTGTTGTATAATGATATGATTCATGTAATGGCTAGCAATGGATTCGTGGAAGAGGTTCACCTTCTTTTTAGGTACCTGGAGAGTGAAATCACAGGTGATTTACAGTTTAAAACTGATGAATTTAATCAACTGTTGACAACTCTGATTAGTTTTAAGCTGGGTGGACTTGTTATTGAGTGCTATGAATGGATGAAGTCTGTTGTGGTAGGATGTGAACCTGATAGGTCTACGTTTAAATTACTTGTGAATGGTTTAGAGTCGATAGGCGAATTCGAGCTTTCGGTTGTTGTAAGGCAGGATGCTTACAAAATTTATGGTGAATCCCTAGATTTTGAGGCGGAGGAAGAGATAGCAAGTTGAGATAGATCAAAAGTCCAGGTTGTGAACTGGTTAATTCATCAGCAGTACAGTACCCTGGAATGGAATGCGTGTTCACCAATATGTCGCTAACATCAGTCTTGCCATGCCAGTTGCCAAGATGGTATATTGTTTCTTCATTTAATACATCTTAATGTTCCACCCCTTCGTTCATTACCAAATACCAGTAGCTTGTGTTTAATTTTGTTGGTCCTGTTGTAGTTGTATTATGTACGAGTGAGTATTTTTTGTTTGGTTTGGTTTTTATTAAAAAAAACAATCAAATTAAAAATTATATTTTTAAAAAAAATAACCGAACCAAATTGAACCTAATAAAAACCAATTATTTTCAGTTTGATTTGGTTTTTATGATTAAAAGATTGGGGTAATCGAATTTGTTTTAAATCATAAATAAATTCACAATTTATATTTGCAACATATATGTATAATAATTAATAATTAACAACAATATCTCAAATTAAGACGGCAAAAATCAATATTCCCGAAAGCAAAAGACATGAACATTAACAATTGATTTTAGTTAATAACTGGTGATTCCCGATCCACTTGGTGATTGATGTTGCTTGAAATTATGATTAAACAAGAACTCAAAAAACCTGTACAACACATAAATCAAAACACATAAAGATGCAAACTTTACAATAACTTGGCAAAAACCCAAGAACAAAAACACTCAAAGAAATAAAACACACACAACAAAACAATAAACTTTACACAAAACCGATACTAAACCAGATATTTTTCAGAGTTTTATAATCTATTTAATCAGGTTTTTTTATCACTTTGGTTTTTTTGTTTTTTTCGGTTTAATCGATTGGTTAGTTCTTTTCCTCACCCCTAGTATTATGTATGTAATTTACTATTAAGTTAAACTGTTTGGGATAAAACAATTTAGCATAATACACATATTATTGTGAATTGTGATACAATAATTATTGTTTACAGTAATTATTGTTTTGTCCCTTAATGTGATGAAATTTAACTCTTGGTCTCAAGGATATTTTTAGCTTTTTGAAGAGACTGGTTGGCATTTCTAGTTGTTTCAGGGTATTTGATTCTTTTATCAATTTTTGTACATTGCAACTACGATTTTACCCCTGCTATCAAACAAAATAGTTCTTAAATGGGTAAAGGTATTTTTGTCTGTAAATGAACAATAAAATAACATTTATACTTTTAAATAAGATAAAATTGTGGTTTACCAGATAAGGGTATTTTATGTTATTCACTATTTGATGCACAATGAAACTACAATGTACCTCACAAATGACAAAATGAATGAACTTGCTATGAATATGTGTCTTTTCACATTTATTTAATACTTTTTAAAATAAAAAGTTGTAGGCGCCTCTTATAGCCACGCTAGTAATCCTCTTCCATTTATTTCTTGAAGGCGACATGTGTAATGTTATGCAATGGCCACATATGTTCATCTATCATCTTGCTAGATGCATTGTTATGTCTCCTTACATATGGTGACGTGTGTTTTGTCTTGTGGTTGTCAAGAAAATGCCGGTGGTTGGTTTTTTTTTTTTTTTTACTTTTCTCTCTCTTCCTGTAGGCCAACTTACATAACAATCCTCTTAGTTTAAGGGTTTATCATTTTAGTCATTGGGTTTTTTATTGTGTCTTTTCGTGCTAATTTTTGCTACATAAATTTTGAGTTGTTTTAATTTAGTTTTTTAATTGAAATTGATTGGATATTTGTTTTCATTTCAATCTTTATTTTTTTTAATTTTAGGTTTGGTTTTAAATCTCTTAATTTATTCAGTATAGAAGTTTTGGTTTTTTTCCATCTTATCATTCGATTGAAATTGACCATATATTTTTATTTTTCATTTAAGCTCATTTTCTTAAAAAAAAAATTATTTCATTTAACTTTGTTTAAATTTTTTTGTTCCTTTTAAAGTAGTCCTTATTTTTTGTTCATGTTCATATGTAGATACTTTTAATTTTGAATTTTTTACTTAATTCCCTTTTATTATATCATTTTTAATTTTTTTTTAAATGCATGCTTTAATCAACACCTCCTCCGTGTATTGCTTTTTTGCACCTAAAGTATTTTTAAAAATGAGACAAATTATTTAAGTAAGTTGATTTTCTACAAAAGAAACAATTTCTAAAGAGATTAACATGATTTATTTTTTTTGTATTTAAATACTTGACATGTTTATATATTTTTCTTTAGAATATTTTTTTTATTAATTTAAATGATATTTTAAAGACTAAGAGAATATACATTTTAAAAAGTTATTGTTTCAATTGACATGCTATTCATTTCGGCTCTTATTTTTTAAAAAAACTTATTTCAATTATTGAGTTTTTTTTATATATATTAATTTTATTATGGATAAGGTGTTAAAAATAATAATAACGATTATTTTTACAATATTTGTTATTGAAAAAAAATGTTAGACTAAATTTTGATATTTGTTTAATATTAACATATTAAAATAATATAAAAAATAAAACAATTTTATATGAATTCTTTTTAAAACTCCACAAACACCACAAAAAAAATCAGTTGTTATGTTTTATTTTGCCTTTATTCTTTTTTTTTTCATTTATGTTATTTTTTCACTGTTAAGATTTTAATAGTTTCAATTCTATCAATCGATTGAAATTACTCATATTATTTTATTCAATTTGATCCTTATTCCTTTATTTTTCTTAAATTTTTTGAATTATTTAGCTTTTCTTATATATTAATTTTATAATTGATAAGGTGTTGAAAATAACAATAATGATTATTTTTAATGTATTTTCTTCTTAAAAATATGTTAAACTAACTATAAATTTTGATATTTGTTCAATACATAATATTAAAATTATATTAATACTGATTTTTGTTTTGAAAATGTTTTAAATATTTTTTTACATTGCTAATATTTTTTTTTGGTTTTTCCTTCAATCCTAATAATAAAAATAAAAAAATTTAGATTTAGGTGTTTACCACAATCAATCGAATTGGTGTAGAAAGCGAGAAAAAAAAAATCATTTTTATTGATTTTTATCAATTGTAGTTTTATTATCTACATTAAATATTTAACCAAACAATTAAAACAGAATCAATAATCAATCAGTTTACTGCAAAAAAACAAATAACTCATATTTAATAAATGTTCATCAATTATCTGCTCATAAATCTATTGATACAGTTGTCTTTGATTTTTTATCTTATTTTTATAAAATTATTTTACTTCACATTATTATTAAGAACAAGTAATTATCTAATAAATATATTTTTATAATATTACTTTACAAAAAATTTATTTAGACTAATTATTTTAGTGAAATATATAATATTAAAAAAAACTCTTGTTATTTATATTTTAAAGAAATTGTTCATCCTGCAACAACGGAACGCAGAACAAATATTTCGTAGAAACTAGAACAAGTCATTTCGTTTACTCTCCTTACACTTTATATGAAAGTTGAGGTGGTTGATTTTCTTTCTTTTGCCATCTATTTAGTCTCTTTTTCTATGATTACCCTTACAAAAACAAACCATTTAACTAAATGGAATTGTAAATAGCACGGTTCAATATTTCTATTTCCCCCAAAATGGATTGAAGCTAAAAATGTATTTAGCAGATAGCTCACTTGCTGGGAACAGTTCAGCATTCCTGTCATATTTGCAACAACAAAAATTCACCTTCTTTGGCTATGCTATACTTGGCTCACTTTTCAATATTGAGCCTCTGTAATTTTGGAAATGAAACAAATGTTTCTCTTTGATTCCCCCTGCATCACATACTAGCTGTTGTATTTGACGAGAAAGCTTCCATCATTGTTGAATTTCACTGTTGTGCTTAATTGATAATCATTCTTGTAGAATCAAAGTGACAAATCTCAAAGCACAGCTAAGTTCAAAAAGCAAGGATTGCCCGGTAAGGAAATAATGGTAAGAGATACATGTCCTAGCCTTTTCTTTTGTCTTTTGAAGTGGACATAAACCTTAACATTTCACGAGTAGTTAACTTTCTACTAAATAAAAGCAGGTAAGGGCAAGTCCAATGGGAGAGCTATCCCGGGAGTCAAAACCAAAATTTTGAAAATATAGATGTTCTTGCTCAATATCTGCTCTCCAACGGGAGAGCCATCCCGAGAGGCATTTTGCCTCTTCTTCTTAGGTGAAGGCATTCCTACAGCAATTGATTGATGTAAAGGCAAACAAAATATAAACGTTGGGGTTTTTTGACCGTTGTAACATCAATATATAAAATCACAATCACAATTGCAACAGTAATCAACAATACCACAATAATATAAAAAATTTATTCTGCACAGATAATTGATCAATATTTGTCAAAAAATCAACAAACACTTGCTATTAAATCAACATACGTACCAGGTGTGTTCCCCAAACTTGTTCTTTGAATTAAAATCGAGTAACAGACGGGGGTTGGAGGGTAGTAAACGGGGAAGAGGGAAGGGGGCTGAAGGCTAAGAGAGGGGAGGTGGCTGGAGGTGGCAAGGGAGGGAGAGGGGTGGCTGGAGGCTGAGAGAGGGGGCTGGAGGCGACAAAGAGAGGTTGGCTTACGGCTGAGATGGAGGGGGATGGCTTGAGGCTAAGATGGAGGGGGGGTGGATGAAGATGGCAAAGGGAGGGGTTGGACGAAGAGATAAAGGGGGCTGGCTTGAGGCTGAGATGGAGGGGGTGGCTGGACGGAGAGAGAGAGGGGGGCTGGAGACTGAGAGGGGAGGGGGCTGGACAGAGAGAGGGAGGGGGCGGCGCGTCCCTGAGAGGGAAAAGGAAAGGGAAATTAGGGTAATTTTTTTTGGGGGGGAGGTTAATCGGGGGGTTATACGTGGGTTTTATATATTATTATTATTAACTATAATAATTATAATAGTTGGTAAAAAAAATAGTTAGCAAAAAAAAATATATGCAAAATTTGTTAATTAAGATTGTTTTGTCGGTTAAAATAGTTAGCATTAAAAAATAGTTAATACAGAAAAATAATTATGTGAAATTCGTTAATTAGGATTTTTTTGTTGGTTAAAATAGCTAGCATAAAAAAATAGTTAACACAGAAAAATAATTATGCGAAATTTGTTAATTAGGATTTTTTTTGCCTGTTAACTTCATTACATACTATAAATTTATTGTTAGATTTATAAACTGTTTAAATTTTGTGTTAAGAGTTGCTGTGAATTTATTCATAATTTGTATGTTTATAATGATGTTATTTTTCTTGTATTAAATATATGTTTTTATAAGTTTATTAATACTTTGAGTTTAATAGAATTTGATTTAGATAGAATGTAACATAGGTTAATCACACAATTTATTTTTTTATGCAGATGGACTCATTCACCAACTTTCTTATAAATGAGTCTGAACAATTTGTTTCTAAACAAAGTGATTTTAATCAACTTTCTTATGACTCTATAGACTCTAATTTAAATGTTCATAGAACTAAAAAATCACAAAGAAGTAAAAACTTCTCATCGGAGGAAGATTGTTTACTTGTATCTGCATGGTTAAATACTAGCAAAGATCCAATAACTGGAGTCGATCAACAAACAAGATAATTTTGGGCTCGAGTACATGTTTATTTTGTCGAAAATGGAGGAAACCTGAATAATCATTCTCAAATAAGCATCTCAAATAGATGACAAGAAATAAATAGAGAAGTTGGAAAATTTATTGGTTTTGTTACCTAAATTGAAAACCATTAGCAAAGTGGAACGACTGAAGAATTAAGGGTATTGTTTTTTTTTTTTTTTTATCATTTCCATATTAAATTATTTGTTTAACATATTTATTATATAACATAGTTTTATTTATTAATTTGATTTACCATATTAATGATGCTCGACAAATGTATGCTTCAGTCGTTGGCAAACGATTTCAACTGGAACATTGTTGGGTTATCTTAAAAAAAGAACCCAAGTGGCAATTTGAACGTGCAGGTCTTCATTAGAAGTCAAACAAGAAAAAAAAATCATGGAAATGCAAGTCCAACTTCTTCAAATCTATCAACCGCCGATTCTGTTAGTTTAGGAGAAGACAGTGACGCATTTGTTTATCAAAATAGACCAATTGGTCAGAAAGCTGCAAAGGAACGACTTAAACGCAGACAAGGAAAAGAGAAAGTTGGGGAGATAAGTGTAGCAAATATTTTACAACAATTGAAGGATAGCTTTGATGAAATTGAGGTAGAAAAAAACACGACAGAAAAATTCTATTAAAGCAATAAGCTTTATTGATTAAACAAAAACAAGAGAAACAAGAAATTGAGATCATGAAGATGGATACTTCTACAATGGATCCAATTTCTGCAGTGTATTTTGAAGATAAAAAGTTAGAAATTATGGCATCAATTTGATTGAATTATTTGTAATGGAATGTATGTTAATTAATTATGTAAGAACTTATTGATTATTTGTTTAATGTGTTAAATTATTTTTAACTTTTTCTAACACTTAAAATTTCAAATTTCAAATATTCCGGATTTTTTTAATTATAATTAAATTTATTTTATTTTTATTTTTTAATTTAAATATAAATAAAAATAATAATTTTATTATTGACGGGTTTCTCAAAAGCAATTATTTAATTATATAACTTATTTTTATTAATTATATAGTTAAATTATATACAAAATAATTTAATTTTATTTAAAATAAAATAAAAAATAATTCTCCAAAACAACTATTTACTATTAAAGAAACATTTTTATAAATTGAATCTCCCAAATAACTCTTGAATTTAACTTGTACTAAAAGACATAATTGGGACCGTGTATTCCTATTTTCCCCAACTTCCCTCTACGACTGTCTTCCCTCCCTTTGACCAAATACCTACTTCTTCGCATAGCTGGAGAACGCCAATAAAAGTGTACAGCTATGCCCGACTATGAAAGCCTTTCATACTAGAATTGTTTGCCTTCAAATATCTGGCCAAATTGCCAGTTTGCTGGTGCAACATTGTAAGATGTGAGTGTTCTTCTGCTGCTGGTAGTCACCTCGAAAGATAGAGGCTGTCCAACAAGGTTGATATTGGATTGCCAGTTTTGTCCCCAGTTTCTTGCCATAGGTATCCACGCTGTTCTTGATCCCTTCACTTTCACAGCAATCACCTCACCATCCAATCCCACATTGCTGATGAGTACTTGATAAAAGTGAAAATTTCCACTCACCGTGAATCTCAGCCCACCCCTTCTATCACACTTCACCCTACAAAAATTGGCATAAACAATGTTCTCTCATCCAAGGAATTAGGTAATAGAGAGGCCTGCACTCATTTGACCAAGTAATTGTAAATGGATTGGTGATACCTTCTGTGCTGGACTGGCACAATATCAGCCTTTTTCTCTGCGATTTCAGCAAATGCTGCTTCTGACATCTCAAAGTGTTCTTTGGGGAAATTGCACCAGCCACCGTATTCCGATGAAAGCCCGTAATTTGGAGAACAGAAATCTGTTGCAGTGAGAATGACGGAGGGGCTACCCTGCAGGCACCATAGGATGTGGTCTACACATCTGACCTCGAAGCAAGCCCCACAGGTACTCCCTCTGTTGAACAGCATGCTACTTAATCCAGCACTGTATTTTCCATAGGTGGCCCTGTGAAGGTCCCCATACCCACAAGCACCTTCTGCAACATTAAACAAAGGCAGTTTACTTTTTGCCATCAAAACCGAATCTTTTGAGAAATATGAAGAACCATTATGCGACGACAGAAAGTTTTCAAACTTAGTTGAAACAGTTGCTAGAAAAATTACCTACAATGATTGATCCACTTGTCTCCTTAACGTATGTTGCAGTAGCAGACTTCCATTCCTCCTCATCAGCTGTGATCTTCCATGTTTGGTATAGAATCAAGTAGAGAAGAATGGCTTTCAGAGCATGCATTTGATATAGAAACGACGATGAGAAGCCTGATTTGTACTTGACGAGATTCTTATCTTTTATTTGTTCCCTCCCTTTTCTTCTACCCTGTGAAATTATGGCCTTGAGTGTCGAGAAAGGCCATCTTTTCTTTGGGAAATGACCTGAATCTCCTTGCTGAAATGAAGCTAGCTTCGTGGGTTAGACGGGCGCCCCAAAGTAGATACTGAGAAATCTTGACAAAAAGCCAGCCATGGATACTCAGTTCGAAATGTGGGGACATGCAGCAAGCCCTAGACGAAGCGTAGCTTTAGTCTGTTATGGACAAAAGGAATGCCTTCTTTTTATTTGATTATTTTCGAGCTGGGAGTGGGAACTCGGAAAGGTTTTAGGGATTGCATTTGGAGGGTGAAATGCTTTGTCGCTGAAAGCCTTGGAATAGGAAAGAAGAATTCAAAGAGTGATGGTAGGATAAGGGTGTGGACCTCCTGCTACTTTCTTACACACATCTGGTGTTATGTACCTAATCTGGCTCGTCTGTTGAGAAGAGACCGAAGGGAAAATAAAGTTTGAAAGAGTAATGATATCATCATTATTTCGAGTTTTAAAACTATTCTTATTTTTTTTCTTGTATTGGCAATAGAGAGCTTATTTTAATATATTTCCGAGAGTGAAAGCTAAATGAACTATTTGGAGAGGTCTAGATGACCGCCCAGTGCTTTACTACAGGACTGGCAATCCTCTCTTTGCTGAGGGATGGAGGGAGGGAGGGGCTTAATGGAGCAGAATATAGATTTTGGAATTTTATTTATTTGATGCGTTGATATCTAAAATAAATTTTATGTTCGTGCTGAGCCAAAAAAGGAAGTGATGGTGTGTCAATTCTCAATTGCATGGAAAGAAGATTTTGTCTGGAATTGAAATAAAACAGTAAATTTAAGATCTGAATCACTCGCCACTGAAAACAGCAAGTGATTGGAATCCTGTGAAAAGAAAACACTGAATCGTGCTATTGGAATATCTTTCCAGTGGTAGTAATGGCAGCATTTAGATGCCGTGCTGTTTGATTTGCAGTTCCTTCTACGTGGACAGATACGCTATTGTCTTTCATTCGATGTCATTTTCTACTTCTATCTACACTCCGGCATTCCCCTGTATGCTTTTTCCACCAGGAGGGAGGGAGGCCCATGAAGATCATGATGGGCTCCAGCTCTAAGAAAAGGCCCGTCCAACGCAGTAGAGATTTTCTGGCGACATGTCATTCATTCACATACATCGTGCTGTTGCTTTCCAATTTATAATAATAATATGGAGCACAAGTCATGATATTTATTGCTGGACAGCTGCTTCCTCTGCCTGGGAGCTATTTTTGTTATTGCTCAGTGTGACCAAGGTTGAAATGAAAACACCCTTCAAAAACCATCTTCATCTCCTCTTCCTCTTCTCCCTGCTTTTACTAATCCTTACAGATCATCCATCGGAAGCGGAAGCCGAAGTTGCAGCCATTTTATCAAGGTTCCAACAATACCTTCAGATCAACACTGCACAACCTACCCCTCAATACCAACAATCAGCTGAATTTCTCATCTCTCAAGCCAAATTAATCGGGCTCGAATTCCAGTCTATCGAATTTGTCCCAAACAAGCCACTCATCCTCCTCAAATGGCCTGGCTCTTACCCGACACTTCCGTCGATCCTTCTCAACTCGCACACCGATGTCGTCCCTGTAGAACACCTCAAGTGGGCTCATCATCCTTTTGGCGCCCATATTGATTCTCATGGCAATATCTTTGCTAGAGGGTCCCAGGACATGAAGTGCGTTGGCATGCAGTACTTGGAAGCTATTCGTCGCTTGAAGTCTTCTGGGTTTGTCCCACTTCGTTCTGTTTACTTGTCTTTTGTCCCTGATGAAGAAATCGGTGGGCATGATGGTGCCGAGAAGTTTGCTGACTCCGATGTCTTCAACAGTATGAATGTTGGCATAGTACTTGATGAAGGTAAAATATGCTACCACCAGTGGTCCTTTTTTTTTTTTTTTTTTTTTGTGTGTGTGTGTGTATTTAGTTGCGAGTTTTGTGATTTGGAAATTACAGGGTTAGCATCACCGGGCGAGAATTACAGGACCTTTTATGCGGAGAGGTGTCCTTGGTGGCTGGTGATTAAGGCTACTGGGGAACCAGGACATGGAGCTAAATTGTATGATAATAGTGCTATGGAGAATCTTTTGAAAAGTATTGAGAGTGTGAGGAGGTTTAGAGCTTCTCAGTTTGATTTGGTGAAGTCTGGCTTGAAAGCTGAAGGAGAGGTCATATCTGTCAACATGGCCTTTCTTAAGGCTGGCACCCCTTCTCCTACTGTAAGTTGATATAAATCTTAACCTGTCGGGTTGTTTTACTGATTCATTTAGGTCCACTAATGAAATATTTTGCCAGCTTGAACAATTATAGTATAATCGGGAGTCATTACTGCGAAGAAAAGATCAAGAATTCAGGGAAATCTGTAATTTTGAGTTTAGACACTCCCTGTCTGGTATGGGTAGGCTACTGTAGGTGTTGCAAGATTGCTCCGACTCATAAATATGGGGCCCAAAGCAGGAGTTTTTTTTTGCACCTTACATGAATACCTAAGGCCAAAAGTAACAAGCTTTGTCAAATAAACATCTTATGTTCTCATAAATCCACAAAATCTCTGTTTCAAACATGATTTTCTGAAAACGTAGCATCTCTATGTCTTATCCAGGATGAGAGCATTGCGAGTTTACAAATTGCCGTGTTATTGATTACATAGACTGATCAGCTTCCTCTTCTTCCAGGGATTTGTCATGAATTTGCAGCCATCTGAAGCTGAAGCAGGCTTTGATATTCGAGTCCCACCAACTGCAGATCCAGAATCTTTGGAGAGACGAATTGCAGAAGAGTGGGCTCCTGTTTCACGTAATATGACATTCCAGGTACTGATACATTGTTGAGAGTCTCGAGACTTGTGTATTTTTCTAGCTGTATCTGAATAAAACTTGAAAATCATTGTTGCCTTGCTTTGTCTGGTAACCAATGATGTTCTTGGATTAAAAAGTGGGAAAGGGGATTAAAAAGTGGGAAAGGGGATTATTATGCTGGTTTCCTTCTTTTTTTTCCCATGCTATATCTTGTCATCCAAAATGGAAGTGTTCTCATTTACTATTAAGCCTAAAGAGGATCTCCTTTTATCTTCGCATCTAGCTTGAGAACTGAGATTGACAGCCATGATGGTTTGCATTTATAAAATCTCCACACTTGGGCATTGATAAATTTGGAGGGAACATCAATCATGTAGCTTAGGAAATATTATTTGACTTGATAACCATTCACTTTCACATGCCCCATTCAGGGCCCTGTCTTGGTAAAACTAGCACCGGCCGATGGCCTTATCTTGCTAGAATGGCAAGTAATAAGATCCTTAAAAGGAGGTCACACGAACCCTGCTGCAAATATATTTTAGCCTGCACTGTGAATGAGGCAGGAGATACATATTCAAGCAAGAGAATTTTGGTAATATACACTAAAAGAGACCTGGTTAACTGATACAAGTTTAAACTATATGCAACCACCTGTGATACAGGCACAGCAAGTCCAAGAAACATATGACCAGGAGGAATGTATATGATCGTCCATCATGGCATGCTAACACACTACTAATAAAAACTTGTTTCAGCGTTCCTCTTTCATTTTCAAATCAAGTTCTAATTGTGTTTGTAGCTTGGGCAGTTTAAGCAGAGAGGTTCAATACATGATGAGTCTGGTAGACCAGTACTTACGAAGACTGACAATTCTAATCCATGGTGGAACCTGCTTGAGGAAGCTGTCAGAAAAGCTAATGGGAAACTTGGTAAGCCAGAGATCTTTCCTGCATCAACTGATGCTCGCTACTTTCGGCAACTAGGCCTGCCAGCAATTGGCTTCTCTCCTATGGCGAACACACCTATACTTTTGCATGACCACAATGAGGTAAATGTTTGATTCAATGCTCGCTCCCCTTTAAATCTCTACATTTTCAGGCTAATTATCAAAGGCTGTTTTTCTCGTGCATGCTGTCAATCTTTGTGTGCTAAACGTGTAATTCAGTGCGTCCATTTAAATTTCTGCATTTTTCAGGCTCATAAGAAATGGCTGTTTATATATATATATATATATATATATATATATATGTAGTCAATATTTGCATGCACCTGTGTGCTTGACAGAATCATTGCGCTTAACTGGAAGATATTAAAGCATCATGATGTCTGCATTGTTGTAGTTCCTGAACCAAGACGAGTACCTGAAAGGCATCCATATTTATGAGTCAATAATTAAAGCATATGCATCTTATACAAGCAATGGAAGCACCAAAGATGAGCTGTGAGGGAGCTCATGCGGAGGCGTAAGCGAAGCAGAGGGTCCTTGAGATCACGCATGTTTTTGAGTTTGTGGCAAAATTCTCAATGATGTATCAATAAATAGGTGGAAGTGGACTGATTTTGACCACAACTAAATTATGAATTCAACTTTGGTTTTTGTAAAATAAGCACTCAACTCTAGATCTCTATGTTTTTACTATTATTAATAAAAGCATTTATAACTCTCACTTGGTTGTTTTCTCTCTGTTGTATAAACTCTTAAAAAGGATTTAAAATTGAAAGTTTCAGTTTCTGCGAGGTGTCAGACGAAAAGACTCCATAGGTTTTTTTTTCTTTTACTAAATATTAAATAACTCGAATGCTTGTTTTTAAAATGATTTTTATCAATAAATATATTAAAATGATTATTTTTTTATTTTTAAAAAATTATTTTTAACATCAACATGTTAAATAATTAATAACTATATAAACTACAATCTCTTATAATAAATGTGCTATAATTTAAATTAACTGGGTTGTGGCTTTTCAGATTAAAATATTATTTATTAGAGCAAAGCTATTTTATTTTGCTCATAGCTGATGAAATAGAAGTATTTATTTATCCTCTCTTAATTATAACTACAAAAGAATTCTTATTTTTGCAGTGGTAATTAAGTCATTCTGTACTTTAAATTAAAGACGAAGAGCGAGGAGACGAGTGAAAAAGTAAAAGAGATGAAACGGTATCGTTTGCAATGGTGGGGGAAGGGAAGAAAAGAACAGAAGAGGCCTGAATTTGAAATGGGATTTCGTCCGTCCGTCTGTCGTGGTAGTTAAATATCATTTATTTTTCCGCTTCTCCGAAACCCTTTCTTTTCTCTGGTTTTTTTTCATCGCTGCTTCTGTTTCCTTCCTTCCTTTCTAATTATTCTTCGTTGCATACCAAGAATCTATCCATCCATCCATATATATAGAGAGAGGGGGAGGGGAGGGGAGGGGAGGGGGTTGTTCTAATTAGAAGAAGAAGAAGAAGATGTCGATGAGAATAAAGGCGGTGGTGGACAAGTTCGTGCAGGAGCTGAAAGAAGCGTTAGATGCAGATATACAAGATAGAATTATGAAAGAAAGAGAGATGCAGAGTTACATCCAAGAGCGTGAACGCGAAGTCGCCGAGCGTGAAGCTGCTTGGAAGGCTGAGCTCTCTCGCCGCGAGGTTTCTTCTGTTTTTTTTTTATTGTTTAATTTCCTCTCGCTTCTTCTCTCTTTTTATTTTTTTTAATTAATTATTGATTAATTCCTAATAATGCAACCAAAAGTAATACTCACCGTCATAATAATAATAATAATAAAGGGGATGAAATAAATGGAAGGAATTATGTGGTTAATCAAAGTTAAAGCAATTTCTTAGTAATTGCTTACAATTGAATTTGCCATCCCCAAACTAACTAGTTAGATTAGTGGGCATGATTTTGATTGAACAAAGCCTACCCTGTAGCTATTACTAACTATAATATATGCCTTCTCTTCTGTTGCGAAATTCTGTTTCTGTCTGTCTTTGAATATAACCATTTCTTCTTCTGCATCATCATCTCGATCATTGTTTTCCGCCTCCTCCCAGGCAGAGATTGCTCGCCAGGAAGCAAGGCTGAAGATGGAGAAAGAAAATCTCGAAAAAGAGAAAAGTGTTCTCATGGGAACCGCCTCGAATCAGGATAATCAAGATGGAGCTCTGGAAATCACTGTTAGTGGTGAGAAGTATCGATGCCTCAGATTCTCAAAGGCAAAGAAATGAGGGGCTCTATATAAGAAAAAGGTGTGAACAAGGACCTCACCTTCATCCATTCCTCCTCGTACTGTTACATTAGCAAGCCTCTGAGAGGAAGGGGGGGAAAAAACAGGAAAGAAGAGGACCCATCGTAGATCGCGACTGTGATCCGTGTAGTATTCTTTCCTTGCTCACATGCTATTTGAGGAATGAATTCGGTGCTTTTCAACCCCATTAATTATGTGTATCTGACAGTGCCTCTTCTAGGCATGTGATTTAAATTCATTATGCAAAGGCAGTTTGTGATTGATTGGAATCTGGGAGTAAAGAGTTCCTGCAGGTTTCTCTGCTAAACTAAAATTGCAGGAATTCATCTAACAGCACCAGTTTCTAAGATGAATGCTTGATGCAGTCGCAAATGAAACTATCCATGGATGTATGGCTCGTAACATACTCTTATTTCTGCTGGAAATGTTATCACCACCGTGTTGTTTTTCTGAATACATGGCATACAGCTAAATGATAGGCTGTGCCTTATTTACTTGCCAATTATTATAACCAATGAAGGTGTTTGCATGATGTAAGAAAGGAACAGTAGGGGACGAATCACCATGGCTGTAATTATGCATGTACTCCTGTCTCTGAGGCATGCTGATTGGGTTCGCTCCAAATTCAAACCCATTAATACATGTTCGTATATTCAGTTCCCCGCTTGAGGTGGTAGCAATTGTTGATGGCCCAGGTTCACGTTAAGGTGGTTTATGTTGCAGAACGTGGACTGGAATCTGGCATGGTCACGAGGGAACATGGAAGCAATATTGACGTATAATCACCAACGTGATTTTTCAACTTGCATTTTCGAAAACGTGATTTAGAGGTCAGGGTAGGGATTTTTTTTATAAGAAAAACAAAATCAAAATGAATAGAGTGAGTGGTCTAGGAAGGCTGTGGCAGGAAGACGGTTAACAACAGTGATGTGGCGAGGAGGGAAGTTAGTGGCAGTTTTTGTACTGGGTCTTAATCCAAAAGCAAACCCCGTCCTTTTCTTGTGGGTTCAAAACAAATGAATCCAAACCCTGCTTTAGTTATTCTGCTGAAAAACCGACCCACCTTCCCATCAATAAAAAAGAAACCGACCTCCTCCTTAAGTAGTTATAATCTCACAACAAAGATACTTAATGAACAACAATAACATGACGAGCCTTGGAATAGGTACCTGGTTGCTGTTGCTGTCCTTGTTTTGTTTCAATGCTGTTTTTTTCACAGGAGCAGATGGACAAGGCTTTGAAGTTGAAGCAAGAAGACAAATTTTGCATCACAGCTCTCTCCTCTTTGACGTCAAGAGATTCGGTGCTCGAGCTGATGGCAGAACTGATGACAGCAAAGTCTGTTTTCTTTATATGATCTCTCAAGTTACAAAAATCTAAACTCTTTCTCCTCACCTGCCTCAGTTTTCATTCCTGAGCTGGCAGGCTTAACTCAATTTTACCTGCTTAAGCTTGTGGGAGTAGTGCAGGATAAAGAATGAGCTTTTTACCTCCTGTTAGAATGAATTATACAAATTAATTTTGTGGTTCCAGGCCTTCACAGCAGCATGGAAGGAGGCTTGTCGAGCAACAGGCAAGGTCAAACTTCTGATACCAAAAGGAGTGTACTTGATTGGCCCTGTTAAATTTGCAGGCCCTTGCAAAAATGTATCTTCTCTGACTGTCTACATGAAGGTAAGATCACAACCTCTTCTCATTCTTTCTGTTTCCAATCATCTTTAAACTCTTGAATCAAGGGTGGTGGTTCTAACTTAGAAATGAACTGTCAGGGTTATTTGAAGGCTACAGCAAAGTTGTCCAGGTATGGATCTGGAACTGGCTGGGTTGAATTTGGATGGCTGGAGAGACTAACTTTGACCGGAGGTGGAACCTTTGATGGCCAAGGTGCCAAAGCCTGGCCTTACAATAACTGCACCACTGACTCTAAGTGTAAACTTCTTCCAACTGTATGTTCTAACCTTTATCACGCCTGCTAATTTTATCTCTAGGCTGTGGGAATTGAGTAAAGGCGTAAAATGCATGATGCACATAAGCTTGGTAAAAGAAATCTAATAGGAATTTATGTGCGTATTTTCCTTGTGTTTTCAGAACGTAAAATTCGTGGCAATGAACCAGACGGTAGTTCAAGGCATAACTTCACTGAATAGCAAGTTCTTTCATATAGCTCTTGTAGAATGCAAGAATTTCAAAGGTACTGAAATCAAGATTTCTGCACCAGCAGACAGTCCCAACACTGACGGTATCCACGTGGAGAGAAGCTCTAATGTCTGTATCTCTCGATCGCTTATTGGTACCGGTGATGACTGCATTTCTATTGGACAAGGAAATTCTCAGGTCACCATCACGAGAATCAGATGTGGACCTGGGCATGGAATCAGGTACTCTTGATTTTTCCTCTAGTTCAAGTGGTATGTATATATACACCTCCTATTTAATTTCTTAGAGGTAATTAATTTACAAGGTAAATGTTCCCTGGTCTAATAGTGTTGGGAGCTTGGGAAGATATGAGAACGAAGGGGATGTAAGTGGATTAGTGGTCAGAGATTGTGCTATATCAGGAACCATGAACGGGATCAGGATAAAAACATGGGCAAACTCCCCAGGTAGCAGCGCAGCAACCAATATGACATTTGAGAACATTGTGATGAACAATGTGACGAATCCAATAATAATTGACCAGTCATATTGTCCATTCTCTTCTTGCATCTCCACAGTAAGTCAAAGCTATCCATTCTTTGAAAATGCCGGCAGGAATTCGTGAAAGAAGTTGCATTGACAAGGGTCTTGTACAGGAACCATCCAAGGTGAAGCTAAGGGATATATATTTCAAGCAGATAAGAGGGACCTCGTCATCTGCAGTGGCGGTATCGCTAGAATGCAGCGAAGGGATACCGTGCCAGAACATATTCCTTGAAAATGTTCACCTGGAACTGTCAACAGGGGAGAAACAAGCCACTTCATCATGTAAAAATGTTAGAGCTAGGTACATTGGCGAACAAATTCCACCACCATGTGCCTAGTAGTGTGAAAACAATCATGTGCCTAGTAATGTTAGAAGTGGAGGACTTTAATTTTTTTCCATGTTAGCTGGCTAATGAATGATCTTTTGATTGTGAGAGATGCAAGCCTTTTACAATATGAAAATGGTGAAGCGATACAATCTTCGGCCGATTCTCAAGAAGTTATTTCGAATGGGTCTCGTGATAGCTTGGAAGCATAGGCCAGTTATATCGAGTTCGATTCTCAAGAAGCATGATCAGGTGGGTCGTCGCTTATAAAATCTAAAACATACAGCTTTACGCATTTTGTTTTCAAAATAAACCGGTGATACTATTTAATCTCTAGCAATAAGTGTCATATATTTTATTAATCTAAAATTATTCACCTTATAAAAATACTTAACGATATGCTCCACAACTTCTTCTTTTTGTAGAACATAAAATCACACATCATAAAAGGTATCTGAAAAAAAGAGCATATTAACAATATTCGAATCGTGCCAACGGTACCGTGAGAACGTTCATATTTTTATCAAGTTGCCAAGGGGAGAGATTTTTATCAAGTGCAAAAGAGGGTTTCTTTTCTTCGGCCAAACCTATCTATCATCCAATTACATATTTGCACGCAATACCAATTGTAGCATCGACTTTTTTATCAGGCTGAGATGGAGAGCGAATCGGAAATGGTAGCCTTCCCGCTGCTATTGACGCCGATCGAATCCAATTACAGAGCTTGCACCATTCCTTACCGCTTCCCCTCAGACAATCCTAAGAAACCAACCCCTACCGAGCTCCAATGGATTGACCTCTTTCTCAATTCCATTCCCTCCTTCAAGTAGTTCTTTCTTTTCTATTCAATCGCTCTCCCTCTCTCCCTCCCTCCCTCCCGCCTTCCCTCTCTCTCTCTACACACACACACACACACACACACACACACATATATATTTACTATTGTTATTTGTTTTTGTACTCACTAATATTTTGTTTTTTGGGTGAAGGAAACGTGCTGAGAGTGATACGACTGTTCCTGATGCCCCTGTGAGAGCTGAGAAATTTGCTCAGAGGTACCCTTTTTTGGCACTATTTCTTCTTATTATATATGTTTCTGTTCCATTTTGTCTATTTATTGTTTATTAATATGAGTTTTTTTAAAAAGAAAGATATCGTGATGTACTGGAGGACTTTAAGAAAGATCCGGAAAGCCATGGTGGCCCTCCTGATTGCATAGTAACTCCCCTGAACTTCCTCTTCTTCTCTACAACACAGCACCCCACCCACCCCTTTTTTTTCTTAAAAAAAAGTTATCAGTTGTTTTCTCTTTCTGCCTGGTAGCTTCTCTGCAGACTGCGGGAGATAATCCTTAGAGAGTTGGGATTTGTAGACATATTCAAGAGAGTCAAGGTCAGTCACTCTCAAATCATGTCTTTTTACTTGCAATAAAGCTGAATTATAAAGGAAGCATCTCCTTGCAGTTGATAACAGCTTGCATCGTGGTTTAATGGGCTCTTTTTGCTATTAACGTTGACCGTGTGTTAATTATAGCTCCTGTCAATGGTGAAAGATTGAGATTTTCTTTTCTATGTTTCTGTGTGTTTGTGTATTGGCGACATATGTTTCTTTTCCTTGCAATATTATCCTGTTTTACCTATACACTTGAAAAGCACACCCTTTTTGGTGATGCAATAGGATGAAGAGAATGCAAAGGCTATATCACTCTTTAAGGATGTGGTTCAGCTTAATGATGCTATTGAAGATGACCCCAAGCGCCTAGAAAATCTTGTCAGAGGAATATTCGCTGGGAATATCTTCGACCTCGGTTCTGCAGAGGTTAGTTAATATTTATTCGACATATTTTTTTAGCAAGTTATGAACTTGTTTGTGGATGGCCTTTGAATCCAAATTACATGGATTCTAGGGCTATTTTGATCACTCACTTTCTCTCTATTCGGAGTCCTGCCCTTCTCACTTCATTCCCCGAACCTACCGTTAGCATTCCTTTTCTATGACCCCTTCATTTTAGATCACCCTCTGGATTACTGTTGCATTAGTGTTTTCTGATCATAACTCAACCATCTTTCATTCTTTTGTTTTATCTTTGATGCCACTGCTTTTTGGGAATTTCTTCAAATTATCATCCTCACTAGCATTTAGCAATAGCAGTTGTTTTGTTTCTGTAACTATTTGATTGCTGCTTAAATTTTATTTCTTCTATTTAGGATATAGATTCTGTTTTGGTTGGGCAATTTGAATACTTCTTGATTGATGTCTACCCTTTTTTTCCTCTTCATGCAGCTTGCTGAGGTTTTCTCAAAGGATGGAATGTCCTTTTTAGCTAGTTGTCAAAATCTTGTCCCTCGACCCTGGGTCATTGATGACTTGGACGCCTTTAAAGTGAAATGGAGCAAGAAATCATGGAAAAAGGTGAATTACAAGACTGAATTATTTAACATGAGGTTTCTCTCCTTTTAGTCAATTACATGTACAGCTGTAAAATATGTAGATTCCATTTGTCTAGGAAAAAAGAAGAAAAATTTTACCAGCTTCCTCTTTGCTGATGACAGGTTGTCATCTTTGTTGATAATTCCGGCGCGGATATAATTTTGGGTATTTTGCCCTTTGCAAGAGAGCTACTGCGCCATGGAACTCAGGTTTTCATTTACATTTGAATTACAATTTGTGATACATTTATTTTTAAAACACAGCTTGCTTCAAATATGAAGCCAGGTTGTTCTCTTTCACCTTGTAATGAATCAATTGAAAGCGTCAATTTAGCTTGAGGACTAGTTTGTCAGTACACTGTTGGTATTCAATGCATAACAAACAATGACCTATAGTATTTTGATATTGAAACTGATCCTGTGTTTTTGTGCACTCCTCTTCTTTTCATATTTTTATACTGGTCTTCAAAGTTGACATGCTATTCATTTAATTAAGTTGTGCTCAAATTCCATGATGGGTCCTGGAAATACTTTTTTTTTTTTAATTTAAAAGCATATATACAAGATGCTATAATAAGTATTGTTTAAATGCTTTCTTCGTGAGCATAATTGGCTCTCTCTATCTGCAGGTTGTGTTGGCTGCCAATGACATGCCTTCCATCAATGATGTCACTTACACTGAACTGATAGAGATTATAGCAAAGGTGAAAGAATGAACTTGTAGAACTATGATACTGCTTGATTTTTGGTTGTCTCTGACATAAGATCTGATATCCAGTTGAAGGATGAAAATGGACAGCTTATGGGTGTTGACACGTCAAATCTTTTGATAGCCAATTCTGGAAATGATTTGCCGGTAAGAATTGAAGTGCTATATTATGTACTTGTATTTCTTGTTGAATGGTTGTTTATCTTTTTTTCTGAAGGGCGCTCATGGCTGTATAGTAATAGCCCTTTTATTTTTTCTTTCCTTGCAGGTTATTGATCTTACAAGAGTATCCCAAGTGCTAGCCTATCTAGCAAGTGATGCAGACCTAGTAGTATTGGAAGGAATGGTAAGTTGTTTCTAAAGCAAAGTTAGTACATATAGATACAATGGAAAATGGGCAACTGGATATAAATGTATGATTAGGTCTAGTGACTTTATTTTTATGCATATTTGCTTTCATTGATTGTTCGAGGACAATTTTTTTTAAAAAAAAATACTGTGCAAAAAATGGATAAAGATGGAGTTTGATAATTGTTTCTAGTTTAGGAATTACGAAGGTTGGACATGTTTCAAGTGTTGTTGGATCTTTTGACTGACCAAGAACAATGGAAAGAAAAGATAGCCACATTAAGGTGCTGGGCTAGCATATTCCAATCCATTGTCATAAGTGAATTTAATAGTTTGAAGAAATGCATGACTCCTCCATTGTATGCACTTATAACCGTTACTGCTTTTGGCAGGGCCGTGGGATAGAGACAAATCTTTATGCTCAGTTTAAATGTGACTCTCTCAAGATTGGGATGGTAATTATTTGGGTTTTATTTATTTACTTTTAAGGATTTCAATTCATGTGCGTTGTTTTATATAGTCATACCAAACTTGTAAATGACATTTTTCCAATTTTTGTTGTCTTTTTTAAAAGGTGAAACATCCAGAGGTTGCTCAGTTCCTTGGGGGGAGGCTTTACGATTGTGTTTTCAAGTACAATGAAGTCGTGAGTTAAAATTTTGATTCTTGTCTGTCACACTAACCTAATTTATTCTGAGTCAACCATTCAATATACATGTATTTTAGGCATCATCGCCTAGAACATATTCATGAAGTATGGAATTTGGTATTTTAAATCAATAAAGAAGCATGAAACTGATTACATGCGTTTTTTCTTTCATTTTTCTATAAATGTATGTGAGGTGTGGTATCTTTTGAATGTGAGTTCCTGTTGCACAGACATGGCAGTCTTGGTTTCTTCTGTGTTTACGAACTGTGACATGCGCAAGACACTAATTATTACAAGGAATTGTTTCTATAAGAGCTTTCATCTCATTTTATTGATGGAAAAGGGTAAAATAAACCAATTTCACTAATCAAGGAACTGCCAGAAAGACCGGAAAAACACGTATAACATATTGATGTCACTTCTCTTTAGTGGGATACGAAGCCATTTTGTTGATCCCACATAGCCCTTCAGGTTTGCCTGTGTTTCTCTTCATCCTTATGTAGCCTTTTTCACCCCACTTGGGTCCCCAGGAATTTTTCACAGTGATATAATCTATCCCCTTTGATGAACCGAATCCAACTGCTGCTACTCCATGATCTAGATCTGATCCGCAAGATCCGCTGAATACCCCCTTCAAAAAACAAAAAACACACATAATGAGCCCCCATCTAATGCTTCTCGAAGTTGGGCAGTGATAGAGAGCAGGTATATTATAGATGTAAAAGCACGTTCAACACTCTTACCCCGCTATAGAATTGGAAGTCTCTACCAGAAGCCTCAATAGCTACACTGAGAGGCTGGTGAGCTAGTGCCTTTAAGAGGTTTTGCTCGTCATTTTGTGGCACATCGTGGTAACCAGTAATAATCACCACCTCCATTTCTTCCTGAAGACAACAAACAAATAGGAATTAAACAAATTCTAGTCTTCGTAATCAACAATTGAATGCATTATTAGTTACTCATCAGCATTTACCTTCTTTTCATCACAAGTGCCTTCCTCCATGAGATATGGGTAGTCTTCCTCTTTGTGGAGCCCACCATTGTTGACTATGAACTCAAAAGCATAATCCATGAGGCCCCCATTGCAGCCATTGTTAAAACTTGTGTCGCAATCGACCAGCTGCTGCTCAGACAAAGAAGTTAGATTTCCCGTGACAATCTGGTTTATGCCTTCAACGGCTGCCACTGTCGAGAATGCCCAACAACTGCCACAGGAACCTTGGTTCTTCACAGGAGTAACAGCTCCTTTCTTTCTCCAGTCAACAGATTTGGGCTGGTCCACAATATCTCTGTAACTGAAGTCTTGTGAGCTTTTCTTCCTTGGAAACTCAGGATACAATCCTAAGTACTTGCTCTTGAACTCCCCATGGCTCAGGTCTGCAAACTCATTCAACCCAAGCCAGTAGGTAGTAATCGCCTTGTTTCTTTGGTCAATGTGCTTCAAGTTGTCTTTGAACACCTCGAACCTGTGCAGCTTCTCATCGAGACTATTGTAAGCCTTTCCATGTCTAGAAATCCATAATTCGAACAGCTCAACAAGTTTATCAGCAGAAGTCAAGTGTTCTGGTGAATAACCCACAATTGAAAAATCATGTGCTAGAACTGAACAAACAAAAAGCGACGCCAAGAAGGTAAGAAAAGAAATCCTTAAAACCCAGAGAGCCATAGAGAAATATGATGGTAAAATGGGAGTTGAGAGCCGAGAAGAAGAGATGGGTGAAGATGAGGGAGGGGGTGGGGGTGCTATATATAGCTTTGGTTTTCAAGTGTTAACTTCCAAGTGAAGTACTTTGAATAATTTTCAAAACAGTTCCAGCCTTTACGATTGGTTCATTATTTGGCATCTGTTTTGGTGCAAGCATTCTCTTTTTTTCCCCTCCCAGTATCAAATGAAAATGTAATTTTTTTAAAAAATGTTGAAACAACAGGGACGGCTTTAAGATTCTGTTTTTAAGTTCAATGAAGCAAGAGTAACAAAAAAAAAAGGAGGATGTTTTTACCTTCTTTTTTTGTTTTGGCGCCAACGTATTTTAGGCTCCATCGCCTGAGCTCCATGAACTAAATCTATAATGCCCATTGCTTAAATTGAATTAAAGGAAGCATAAAACTGATTATTAGCATGCGTTCATTTTTTGAATTTAGCCACGCATATGTTTCCGGGCTGTGGTGTGATCTTTTGCACGCATCCGCATGTAGCCAGCCAGTGCTTCTCTTCTTCATCCGCATGTAGCCAGCCACTTTCATCACGCTCTCCAACTCCGTGATTTAGATGCATTCCACAAGGTCCCAAGAATATTCAATATTCTTAACCCTCTGATAGAATTTGAAATCTCTAGCAGAAGACTCCATAGATACACTGAAAGGCTGGTGAGGTAGTGCCTTCAACTTCAAGAGGTTTTGTTCATCATTTTTCTTCACATGACGGTAACCACTAATATCATAAACAAAGAGATCCATCTAGTAGTTACAAGGTTGAAACTAAAAGATTTGTTTTTTCTGTAGTTTTAGATTCGAGTCTTGTGGTTACTAATATAATATTTACTGGAGATTTGTATAGTCGTTAACTTCAAAATCTATAGATTTAATTGAGGCATGTGCAAGTTGCTGAACACCCATGTTAATAAAAAAGAAGAGAATAAAAGGAGGTACTGGGCATAAACGATCCGTCATTCTGTTTCTGTTTCTGAACACCTCAGACCTGTGCAACCTCCCTTCAAGACTGGTATAAAGAATAAGAAACAATCCCTCTTCGTACGTACCCCCTTCAACTATACTAATAATCAATACAGAAGGAGCAAGAATAATGTAAGAACTCAATCACCTAATCAAACCACCTACACAGACAACTTGTAAATCGCCTAGAAAGCTAGCTAGTAGTATTCATCAAGAGTCAACAAACCATAACGCAGCTTCTTCTCTAGTCTTATTATTAAAATCCAAACAAGCAAAAACTAATCAGAAGTTCAAGGACCAAGTTGTGATTTTGAAATAGAATTCACCATGATTCTTGTTCTTACACAAAGGTCATTCATACAGTACTGTCGTATTTTCCAATAAATAGAATTGTTGTGAGATAGTAAAAATGGGAGGTTGTAGCTGAGAAGAAGTATCCTTTTATATGTGTGTGTGTGTGTGTGTGTGTGATTTCATTTAATTATCCTGCTGCTGCTAGCTTAGTTTAAAAAACACTTTAAGATATAAGATAGTATTTCTCAGGAGGCAGCCAGCAAGGACACAACTCTCCTTCAAATACAATTTGAAAGCGAAAACTATTTAAGAATCATTCATTACATGGACCCGACTAGGCAACCCCATCAGCATCCACCTATCCTATCCTTCCCACGAAAACGAATAAACCAGCCTGTGCTCTAGCTGTTTACACTTGCAATATTTCACCTCCCTCTCCCTAACTTTCTTCTCCTCTACTCTCCACTCTTTCTACCTAATTCCCCTCATTCCTTTCACACATAGACGCAAACTGCTACCTCTACTGCTATCCCAGCTCTTTAATTCTCTTCCTCTTCTTTATCTAATTTAAATAAAAATGAGCTCCATTGTCCAGAGCTTTCAAAAGAGAAACAATTCTGCTGCTCTCCCAGTCTCACAAATTCACGACTCTAATGACCAAGCTGTAGCTGGTCTACGTAGAAGACTCTCCTCTCTTTCCCTCAAGATCCAGCCCATCTCTTCCCCTGCTACTCAATGGGCATTACAAAGATCCAAATCCGTGTCGGGCATGGGAGAATATGCTGGCAGTTCCGTTAAGAAATGGTGGGACTGGGGCTGGTCTTGGATCCTTTCAAGGAAGCCCGTTTTTGCTCAAGATCTTGAAATGAATGAAGAAGAGACCAGGGTCTTCGGGTGTCATAGCAAAGGTAGCTGGAGACACGTGTTCTATAAGGTCAGGTCCGAGGCGACAAAGCTTGTGAGGTCTGAAGACAAAGCTGTCCTTCCTCAGACTTGAAGGTCTGATTCTTTCAGTTACTCCAAGAATCCTGATGCTGGCCATTGAGAAAGCAGCACTCTTGCGACCTTTCAACATTCGAAGGTGCTCAAAGAAGGTCGATCAAGCTTTGGTTAATTTGTCCAATAAGATTAAAATTGAAGAATTCAAGATTCAGATCAAGAAATAGGATTCTTTGCTGTATGTTTTTTTTTTTTATTCTTGTCAACGCTTGTCCATGGAAGTTACTGGTGGCTGTTAGTAATTACATACCTGGTAGTTTATTAAGGGTATAAATGCTACTTGCATACAGAGATGGATTCATTCTTAATTAAATTCATTGGCTAGGAAGAGGAATCAACGTATCTTTGAAGATTAAGGAGCCACCCATGACGATTGCCCATTGCCAGCCAAAGATTGTTCTTGTTACTTTGTTAAGCCATGTGGCGCTCTACTGCTGTACATGAGTATCATGTTAATTTTTTTATTTGATTGTTGCTGTGTAAGAAAGCATGTGTTGCTGTTGTTCAATGAGTTTCTTGTTCGAACAATGCTGCCCTGAAATGATTCTCTTGTATCTATTCTCTTTCTGCGCAATGTTTCCATTCTCACCGCCGGCCGGACACTCTGGGACCCGAGCCCCAGCACAGGATGATAACTGTTGGGTGAGATTGATGTTTTATATTTTCAATCCTATAATTCATTTGCGGGGGTGCTGCTGTCAATTTCCACAAATGAAATTAATGGCAATGCAGCTATTACGTTGCTCTCATGTTTCAATCAGTCCATTATCATATAAATATTGTTTTTATTTAATTTACACCACCAATTACAGCCGCCATGTTGCTCATGCCTAATATCCACCCTGTGTTTTTTTTAATATATGATATTGGTAATTTTATTTTCAATTAAATATAGAGCATATCTTAGAATAAATTTTAAAATATTTATACACTATTTAAAATCCTACATAACATCAAGCTGCAAAAAATACTTTATTCTGGCAATTAAAACTCCATAAAGAATTATAAATAATTAATTAAAAGAAAGAATCCAAAATTGTCTGCTGAGCTCAGAGATACTTCTCCTCCTCCTTGTGTTAGAAAGATAAGGGAGGCAGGGAGGGAGTCAGCAGCTGATGACGACAATAGCAATGGCAGGAGGATATAGCAGCAGCATAGTCTCCCAGAGCAACAGAGCCCCTTCTTCTATCCCTACAATCAGTTTGCCATTAACGTCGAAACTCCGAAACAACAGCACCAATAATTACAATTCTAAGCAATATTCTATTATTAATAATCCACACCACCGTTTCTTCCGATCCAAACGTCCAGCTGCTACGATATCTAATTGTACGGCGAAGGCCAGCAGCACTCCTGTCTCTGCTGCTCCAGTCCAGCAAACCATCAGTCCCACCACCTCCACTCCTAGTAAGTTCTTTCTCCTTCAGATTCCGGATTCTTTTTTCTTTAATGAACCGATCAATCATTTAGTTCACACCCAGACCAATGAATTGAATAAAGCAAACAGCACGGGTCATCAAAGGAGATGGCTTTATGCCTCTGCCTCTCTATCCTTTTGTTATCTAGGATTCAAGGGAAACTTCAGTAGATTATTCTTCATGTAAATGTCACAGAATTCAATGAACTGAAACCATGTGACTCCAGATTTTGTCTTCTGTCAATAGATGGTAGAGTTTAGAAGGATTTATTTTTTATTTTGAAAAGAAAAGAAAAAAAAAAACACTGACAAACCTAAAACGGTGAGATAAAAATTGAAGTGGAAAGGAATTGAGGATTAGTTTTTCTTTAATTTCTGTTGTTATAGCATGGTCGGAATTTGCTAGCAAAATATCTGGTGAATGGGATGGCTTTGGAGCAGACTTCACAACTGAAGGAAAACCAATTGAACTGCCTGAATCTGTGGTGCCTGAAGCTTATAGGGAGTGGGAGGTTAAGGTTTTCGATTGGCAGACTCATTGTCCCACCCTTGCTCACCCACAGGACCTTCTTTTGACTTACAAAACTATCAAACTACTTCCCACTGTAGGATGTGAAGCCGATGCTGCCACTCGGCACAGCATTGATGAGAGGGTTGTTGGAGGTGTAGATAATAATGTTTCTGCTTTTGCATACCAATCTGGTGGTTCTTATGCGGCTGTCTGGCCAGTTGTGGATAATGGTCAATATAAGCAATTGGAATTGGAGCATTGCTTGATTAATCCTCGAGATAAGGAGTCTCGTATGAGAATAATTCAGGTTGTTCGTGTAGCAAATACAGGGATTGAATTACAAAGTATCAGAGTTTTTTGTGAGCAGTGGTATGGACCGTTTAGAAATGGTGACCAACTAGGTGGATGTGCTATACGGGATTCAGCATTTGCTTCTACCACTGCCTTGAAAGCTTCTGAGGTTGTTGGTGTTTGGCAGGGTCCCAGTGCTGTTTCGGCGTTTGATTCCTCTCAAAATGTGAGTTTGCAAGATTCTTTCCCTTAGTTCATCCAGGATTATAACAAGATTCTTTCCCTTACCTTGGCTTATCTTCATTTCATCCAGAATCATTTAAATTGATCTTGGCTTTGTTTCCTAGGCATTCTGTTCATTGACTCTTATCTTCAATTCTTCATGCAATCACGCAGTTCATTTCCATGAAGTCAAAGTTTCATTAGATATGTGAAATAAGAGTTCATGCCTGCATAGGCCTTGCGCTCATGTACTGAGAGTGAGACGGGTTGTTTTGGTGAATTTAAAGTTTTTGATGCGTGTTGGCTGTAGAATTGTGCTAGTTTTAGCACTCAAAACATGTAAATTTGTTAAAAACAAATCCCATTCCATGCCCTAAATAAATACAGTCAGCTGATTTTTAACTGATCCAGGTCTTGATTCAAGAACTAATCGATGACAAGGTGCGGAAGACAGGAAGAGATGAACACAATCTCATTCTGCTTCCCAAGCAATTGTGGTGTTCACTAGAAGGACACAAAGGTGGTGAAACTTTGTGCGAGGTAGGATGGCTGTTTGATCATGGGTGCGCTGTTACATCAAGATGCATCTTTTCAAGCGATGTGAAGTTGAAGGCAAGTTGCTACAAACTGATTGTTACTATTATTTGATTCCATTTTAGTCAAATTTTCACATCTAGAAATCGTCGGTTTGAAATTACTCGAGTTAGATGGCCAGTGCATCCATTGATGGTGTAAACTTTTTCTCTTTCTTTCAACACAGAGACAAACCTGTAGGTTCATGAAAAAATCTCTGGCCTCGTCAACCTGTTTTAAGTAAAAAAAAACTCTTGCATGATTGCATCTTTTCACGTCAAGCTGAGAAATCTATTTAACTGGAATTTTGTTTGTGCGCATTCATCATTATCTTCTTTTTCTGTCGAATAAATAAATTTGTGACTGGCAGATGGTATATGGACGTAGAGGTTTGTGCTTTTCTTGACATCAACCTTCGTTTCTTTTGCAGGAAATTTTGGTAGCACATGAAACTGCAATTTCAGAAGGTGTATAGCCTGAGATGACCATTCAAACCAGCTAAATTTATTTGCAATGCACAGAAAGTATGCTGTTATTTAGTATGTGCACTGTTTTCAAGACATTAATAACAAAGACGGGGTTTTGTGGTGTAGATATATTCCATTGGTTTTGGCTAAATAGGAGATGGAGGATAGCACGAACCGTACATGCTGTGTTCAGTCTCTCCAAATTCCTTGCACCACAAATACATTTTAGAAGGAACATGTGGTATTGGAAAATTTTCGTTGTTGATCAATTTTGACAACTACTACTAACAAGTACAAGGGCCAATTTCGCTTTTCAATTCATCACGCAAGACCATATAATTGCCACAGATGGGGTTGACCCCAAGTCATTAGCATGCAGTGAAGTTTTTCAACCTGGGGTTCAGCAATGCTTGGAATACAAAAATGAAACTTAAGATCCTTGCCCTTAAACAAACAGAGAGCTTAAATAAAAGCACGACAAATTAACTTATCAACTTGAACAGCTATTAAACACTTCACGCTCCAGTTTACAAAGCATACGATCATCTTCCCCAGTCACACAGCAATATAAATGAAAGTGGAAAATGTTCAAGCACAGAAACTTCCAAAAATCTAAACCTTCTGTTACTCAAACTGCTGTTTCCAATCATCCTCATCTTCCAGCTTTGCTGTGCAGCCTGCCAAAGTGAATCTAGTTCAAAATACAGGACTGCGATTGGTAATCATAAATTCCTACGCAATTGTATCTAAAAACACCATCCAAAAATACCTCAATAGTACTGTAGTTTTAGTTCTATATCCTTTAAGACTCTACTGACTGTGCACGGTAATTACTACTAGTTAGCTACTGTTTTTAATGCTTAGTTGCAAGGTACTGAAACATTATGAAAATCAAAAACAGCTTTACAATCATTAGATTTTCACCTTGGAAGGATCTTTTAAATCTTCACAAGTCATTAAGAGAAATTACGATTAGCAAGTCTTAAAACATTAGTACCAGAAACCATTTTGTCAAGAGCATTAGTACCAGAAACAATGATTTGATAATTGCTGATTAAATGCTTCTTTATTTCGAACATCTACTGTCAGCAATTATGAAATGTGCATTATAAACTGCCAGCAAAGTGAGAGTTCCAGCAATAAGTAAAATATAAGAAGTGGAAAATGGGAATTATCCAAAAACAAAAGGCTACAAGGTACCTGTACATCACATATTCCCAAGATATAGGGCACCTGGTGCATCTCTCATGCTCATATTCAGACTGTTTCGCATAGTTCGTCTACCAACTCCTGCATTGCCTTTTTGCATCATGGCAACAAATTCACCATAGTCAATTCTTCCATCCTGAAACAACACATACCACCAAATCAATGAAGTTTGGTAGCAAGCAAACATACAAGGGAATTCAAATTTGCCAGACCCCACTGTATATAAATGCAGATGACTCACATTATCCTGATCAACTTCTTTGATTATGTCTTCAAGTAAAACATCAGTCATGTTATGCTCAGCACAAGCTTGTTGAAGCTCATCAACTGTAATATAACCACTTCCATCCTTATCAAAATATCGGAATGCAGCAACAAGATGTTCCTCACGCTCTAATTTGTTAAGATGAACTGTAGCAGCTACAAATTCCTTATAGTCAATTGTTCCACTGTTGTCCACATCAGCCTGAAATTGACAAAAATAACTAATCAGCTGATTAGAGGATAATGATAAGATTCAACATGATAAATGAGAAAAGCACGTGAATAAAATGAGGAAAAATAAGAGTACGAAAATGAAGAAAAGGAGATGTGACAATGGAATAGAGAAGTGCAAAAAAATACAGAAGCAACCAGATATGCAGATATCTGCTTCGACAAACATCTTACCGCATCCATAAGGTCTCGTATCTCTGTATCCTTCAAGGTAGAGCCATATCTTCGCAAACCAGCTTTGAGTTCATCAAATGTGATTGCACCACTGTTATCAGTGTCCATAGCCTGGAACATTTCTTTCAAACCAGCAATTTCTTCCTCCGAAAGGCTTTCAGCTATTACCTGATGATATGAAACAAGAACAAGTCATCGGAACGTATATGGTGTAAGGAGTTGAATCTAAGACATGACAGATTGTCAAAACCAATCCTCTGGCTTCAGAAGTAGTGAAGTACGCAACGTCAAGAGAGTATGCTTTCCAGTTCAAAATGATATACTGTGCATGGGTAATTGGGAAACAAATGGATTGGCGACACAGATGTGTGCCTTCATCCACATTTTCCAATTGATTAAGTAGAATCTAGAATGCTCAAAAATTTGTTGCATATGAACATGCACACGTACTAACCCGTAAAGCCATCTTCTTTAATTTATTCATTGCAGAGAACTGCTTGAGACGAGAAAGCACAGCTGGGTCCAGCGCTCTATCAGGAGCAACTCCATTTTCACATATCCAAGGATGACCTGGTAAAGCAAACATTTCAGTTTGACCTAGAAGTTTGCTTTAAATTAAAAGGTGCACGAATACAGCAAGCTATGCATATAAGGAATTCCCACAATAACATAACAATTTTGGATCAAATCCAAAAGTTGCAGGCTCTACATGATTAGGTTTACTAGCAAACCTACTTGAGAGCAGTGAGTTCCAGAGAAACAATGAATTGAAGATCAGCAATACACAAACTAATGTAGTATTCAAGGGAAATTTTACTTTCATGTATCATGCAATCTAAATTGATTGACCTAAGGGGAACCCAAAAGGAAAGT
Organism: Salix dunnii; assembly: GCA_015731905.1. Classification (NCBI taxonomy): domain Eukaryota; kingdom Viridiplantae; phylum Streptophyta; class Magnoliopsida; order Malpighiales; family Salicaceae; genus Salix; species Salix dunnii. Next base: position 10,739,626 of record CM027667.1, on the reverse strand, counting down.
CATTAAGTTTTATTAGCACTGTAAACACAGTGACGGCTATGTAGACTACATGTCCTGCTATCTGGCATTTGGGTTGCGGTACCAAAACACACAGAAAGCAAAATCCAAATTGATATAGCAGCTAGCCAATTATCATTCATGTAACTCAAGAAACTTGTGAGAGGTCAGACATACAGAGCACTTCATGAGCTGTCAAACGCTCTGAAGGTGAAGAGCAAAGCATCTTCCGGATGAGATCTTTGGCACTGTCTGATATTATGGGCCATGGGTCTGAGTCAAAATCAATATATCCCTTCAACACAGCATCAAATATTCCTTGTTGTGTTTCTGGAATCCATAACAGAAGAACTTTTCAGTAAATTGCAGGAAGAATAAAAAGGCTAAAGCTTTTATAGCAGTATTCCAAAGAACACCAACCTGCCCAAAATGGTGGCACCCCACTTAGCAATATATACAATATGACCCCAGCTGTCCACACATCTGCTTCTGGCCCGTAAAGTTTGAGGAGCACCTCTGGAGCAACATAATATGGGCTTCCAACCACATCAGTGAAAGTTTGACCTGTAATAGCCAACCACATATAAGAATCAATACTCAAGTTTCCATTGTTATAACATGTATTGAAAAGGTTTCGGGAATGCTACACATCACTATATGTCCAGAGTTTGGTTTGAGGTCTTTAGAGAAGAAAAGTGTTTCATAAGTTTGCTAAACGTGTCATGCAATTATAGGTATGCATAAAAAAAGCTATGATTATTTAAATTCATTCAAACAAAATGAATAACATCAAGCATAAGAGAAGGTGCAGAATTTAAGATGAGGAGAGTTATTAATCAGAAAAACATGCAATCTAATTGGTAAAAACATTTCATAAAAAAATAGATGGATGAATTAGCATTCATATTTTAATATCTTGATATTTTTTTATGTACAAACATCTTTAGTATCTTGATATGCTGATAGTTCAACAAAATGCATACGATGTGTTGTCTACCTGGTTTGAAGAACACAGAGAGTCCAAAATCAATAGCTTTAAGAGAGAAATCATCATCCTTATTCACCAACAAGAAGTTCTCTGGCTTTAAATCTCTATGCATAACCCCAAGCGAGTGACAGGCCTCTACAACCCCTACAATTATCTTAGTCAACTCGGCTGCCTTCCTTTCGCTGTAATGGCCCCTTTGGATGATTCTATCAAACAACTCTCCTCCTGAGCAAAGCTCCATTACAATATGAACATACAATGGATCCTCGTAGGCACCCTTGATGCTCACAATATTCTTGTGACCTGCCAAATGGTGCATTATCTGGATCTCTCTCCTAACATCCTCAATATCCTCCTTGGAAATTAACTTTCTTTTGGATATAGACTTGCAAGCATACTCAATCCCCGTAGAAATCTCAGTGCATAAATATGTAGTGCCGAACTGTCCTTGACCTAATTTACGACCTAAAGTGTAAAGATCACGAATGTTTGGAGTTTTATGGCCTAAAACATAATAAGCCTGGTTATCAACACTGCGCCTCATTATTGTATCTTTCTTGGTAGGGCTAATGAGAGGTAGATTGCCGTCCTTTTTGGGTGTGAGTTCTTGGGAGGTTAGAATTGAATAGGAATGCTCAGAATTGGAGTGATCAGAGGAGGCGTGGCGCTTGGAATTGGATGCAGTGGCGGTGGATTGCTCGTCGGGCTGATTGTAGCCCTGATGAAGTATTCCTTTGAAAGATCCACGGCATGTATTGCCCATGGAACAGCCACAATTCCCTTTAATCAATTCACCACCTTGTCCTCATCTAATGAAGTCTCATCAATTACACTGCAAGAACGAATTTTACATCATAGTTCATAACGAAAATCCAAAAATTTTATGTGCATACACAAGCAGACAAATCTATTCAAAGATTAGAAAGCATCTAACATCAGATTAAACCTACTGCTCAGCTTGTTTCTTCAGAAAATGAATACCCTCTTCATTTTACGATGATGGGAGTAAACAAAAAGAAATCTTTGGCATCAAAATACATAATAAAAAACGATGAAATTTACCGGTCAAAACCTAACAAGGACAAGTCTTTAAAACAGAATACCATCACAAATTACAAAATTAGAGAAACCCAACAAGGAAAAGAAGCAAAGAGACAGGATTCAAGCACAAGGGAAGACATGATAACTAAAGTACTTACGAATATAATGTCTTGAATTATACAAGGGAAAGAAAAGATGGATCTGAAGTGCATGTAGGAGACAGGAAAAGGGTAAAAAGAGAGGAGAAACCAACGTATAAAACATAACACTAGAGTGGAGTTGTTTATTAATATGATTTTGTGAATATTAACTGGGGTTTGCTGCTGTTGCTGAGAACCATCGGATTGGAGAGTGCTGACCAGCTAGCTTCTTTTCCTTCTTTTTTCCTCTTATTTATTTGTTTGTTTTTGCGGAAGGGAGAGGACGCGGCTTCACACGTGTTCTCTAGCCTTTGTTTTCGTTCCTTTTTACCTTTCCATCAATCACTTTTACAGTTTTCTTCAATTTCCTCCATTTTTGTGCTTCAATAAAAAAAATCATTTTAAAATATAAATTTTATTTTAATATTGATAAAATTATTTATTAATGATAAAAAACTAACACAACTTCAATTAAAATCTCTTTTTAAAAAGAAATATACTATCAATATATAAAAATATTTCTCAACTGAAAAATATCCTTTTAGTATAAACTGTAAAACGTAAAGGAGGAAAGCTAAAAGAATTTATCATTTTCCTATTTTAGTTCTTGCTGGAAGATGCTACAAGATCTAATTTTAGACAACCTCTTAGAGTGTCCTCTCAATTCTACTGCTATAACTTTATGGTCAAAAATTAGAACTAAATAAAGATTTGTTTTAAATTATCTACACAGAACTATTAATGTGTTGAAGGTTTCTACGAGAATTTAGGATGGATCGGTGAGGAGCACGAGGGATTAGAACTCGCCTCCCGTTTTCGAAGCCATCACTCGAATGTATCGTTTTCTCAGATTAACCCAGAAATTCTCATCTTTCCCTCCAATGGGGGTAGGTACAGTTTGCATTGGCTGGCTATTGACCAACCGATAGCCATCAAGAGTTCATTCTAGGATTATCAGTACTGTTCTGTTTCATCCCAGAATATTTTATTCTATTCAAAAAACCGAGATAAAATAGTATTATTTTTATCTTGATTTTAATTCCGGTCCGTTTTGAAAATTCCGGTCAAATTCTAGTCGGAACGTCTTGGTATCGTTCCGAGTGTGCCGTTTCGATCTTAAAATCCTCCTTATTTTGATTAACTTGTGATTTTTTTCTAATTTTGAGATTATATTTGTTTGGATTTGTGTTTGTATTACATAATTTAAAGTTAATTTATCTTGAATTTTAATTATGCTTATTAAATTAATATTTTAATTTTTTTATATATAAAAAAAATTAATTATATATGAACAGTACAATCCCGAAACGGCATACCAAAATGCTCCGAAACCAAAACGTTCCGTACTAATAGAAAAACCAAAATGGCGATCGGAACGGTATTGACAACCTTGATTCATTCATTTAAGTTTGCCTGTTTGGTCGAAAAGGGATTGTTTTTTAAAAAAAAAATTAAAAAATATATTAAAATGATATTTTTTTTATTTTTTTAAAAAATATTTTTAATATTATTATATAAAAATAATTTAAAAATATCAATTTTTATTTAAAAAATATACATGGTAAATGGAACATTGCATCAGGACTGGCTAAGCTGACGACGTCAATCAAACAATCTTGAATGTCTGGACGTCGCGGGCTAAGGCCCGTGAGGTGCACGCGCAGCCCTAAACCCCCAAAGCTAGAAGAAGGAGCATTCACGATCATGATTTCTCTGACATCATCATCCAACTGCTTCCAAACAACAGGGCATCAACGCACATCAGCTGGATTCAGTTAGTGCTTGTTTGGAGTCTGACATGAGCATGTTTTTTAAAGTATTATTTAATTAAAAATAATATAAAAATAATATTTTTTATATTTTAAAAATTATTTTGTATATCTTAAAAATTATTTTTTACATCAACATATTAAAATAATTAAAAAAATTAATTTAAAAAGAAAATTTTTAAGTTTTAAGTTTTTTTCAAGAGCCCTTTTCAAAGACATTCCTAAACATCCTCTTAAAGACTGGTTGGTAGTATTTCTTATGTTAGTTTAAAAAAAAGTTTATTTAAAATGATATTTTTTAAAATTATTTTTAATATCAAAAATAAAAAAATAAAATAAATCAATTTTTTAAAAGTATTTTTAAAACACAATGATTGTTTACAGACAAGCACGCGCACATATATACATATATTACTTATAATATAAAACACATGTTGTTTTTCCTGTTTATATTTTTCTTGTTCACCTAAACACAATTCATTATGGATTGCGACAATAAAGTCAGCATTTTACTCTAGGATCAAGAAAAAAATTTAACCTTAGGGACAAAGGTTATTTTTGATTTTTTAATGAGATGTGAATGGTATTTTTTATTTCATTATACAATAAAACTATTATTTTACCCCTAGATACTGGGAAAAGGATGTGGAATAGTTAGGAGTGTTTTAACTTTTTCATAAATTTTTGCACAGTAAAAATATTTAAATAGCCTCCTAAAAAGACAAAAAAACAAACGCTAAAAACCAGGGGTATGGAGGTACTTCTCCCTCATTTTTTGTGGTTATCGTTAAGTCCAGGGATATAGAAGTAATTGATTATTTTTTATTATTTCTTTTTAAAAAACTACAAGTGTGGGGTACAAACACGTCAGCAGTGTTTCACGCGAATGTATCATTCAAGCGGTTCCTTCGACATCATACGGAGATGTAAACAAATTGTCTATCGTGTCACATAGTTCGATGACATGTCTTCTATTTCCTTGTGCTGCACGTGTCCGATTGCGGTGGTCAGTGAATTATCGGTGGATAATTTTTTGTTTTTCTCTCTCTTTTCTCTCTCCTACCTCTAAAACATGCATATAAGTCTTTAATATTTGTGATTGTTTTGTTTTAGTTTTATTTTTTTTATTTTGATTTTATTCCTGATTTTTTATTTAAATTTTGATTTTTTTCAATTATGTCATTAAAAAAACTAATTATATATGTTGATTTTTAATTTAATCTATTATTGTCAAAACTACGAGTTAGCTTATAAAATTGTGTGATTTTACGAGTTAAAAGAATAAAATTTGATAAAATCAAATAAAAAAATTAAAAATCAATTAAAATTATAAAATCAAATCGAATTAGTCCGACTATACGATCCTTGGCTCCCCTCGTTCTGTCAAGTGTAAGATTTAATTAATTTCCCTTTCATTCTTCTTCTTATCTCAGCTCACCACTATCCAGTGTCCTCAAACCAGACTCTCATCGCGGCTCGTCATTGTCCTCAAACAAGACTCTCATCACTGTCCTCTCAGATCGTTATCTCCTCTCAGCTCGTCACTGTTGTCGCCTCACATCTGTGGCTGTCGTTAACTCTCATCAATCTTCAATTTGTCACCTCTCCAGGTTAGTTAACTTGGTCTATGTATCGAGCTCCAACGGTTTATTGGGTATTGATTATTTCTGGGTTATTGATTGAATTGTTTAATTTCTGAGTTTTTGGGATTCTAGGTTTCATGCTCATTCGTTTATCAAATGGCTCTTGAAAGAGTGTTATACGAGATAGATCCTTAGGTTGATGTATGAAATGCACCCTGTGTTATGTTTTGGATGAATTGGGTTTGTGTTTTGATGAGGGATTAAACTGTTGAAGCTATCAACAGAAAATTGAGAAACGAAGTGTTACACTATAACCATGAACCAAGCAGAGTTGCAAAGATTGGATTCTTGTCAACTTCATATACTGCCCCTTTTTTAGCTTCATTTGTGATGAAAATGTTGGTTTTTTTAATAGGAGGATGATGCCATATGCCTTCTATGAGAGGAATTATGATGTTGCTCTTTCATTTCATTTTATTTCCGTTTCTGGTTTTAACATCCAGCTTGTTTTGATTTATAAATTTAAAATTGCATCGCAAAGTTTGCAATACATCACGATTTGCTACGTATACACATGGATGTCTACTATATACACTACATATGGCACTTTGAGCAATTTTTGTTCTTTCTCTAGGATTTGTCTTCAGGCATAATTTTAAGAAATGCTGAGAGCCTGAGACTGGTTGTTGTGTTTGACTGGTTATTCTATTTTTGGGATGTCGATTCTTTTGACTGAGTTTTATGAATGTGCAATGAGTTATTCATTTTCCATTAAATCGGTTTTATGGCTATAATTATATTGCGTTGTATTCCAAAATATTTTATTTAAAATTTTATGATTTCTGTACGCGAATATTTTACGTCTGATTTTATAATTTTACAATTCGAGTTCAAAATCAAATTTTATGTCTTGTCAAAATCGTGATTTTGACAACCTTTATTCAGTACTTACTTTTTTATTTATTTTCAGTTTGCTTTGGGTGTCTTTAATTATAATAGTTTTTTAAGAAGAAAAATAGCTTCCACGCCTTATCTTTAGAATTATAAAATAAATTAAAAGAGATTATTGTTTCACTGTAGCATGTGAGTGAAAATATTATGGATTGTAATAGTGTATTTTCAAGTCAGGTTAGTTTTTGGTTCGATTCGATCGGGTCAACAGTTTATTGATTTTTCTATATTTCTTTGCATAGTAAAATAATATTGTATCTCAAAAAAAGACAAAAAATAGCAGCAATCAGTGGGGTCGCGGTAATTTCACATTACATTGCACAATAAGTATAATCCTTATATCCTCATATAAGACAAAAAAAAAAACATGTTTTTACTACGGGGGTGTTTCAGGTATTTTATATTTTTTTAAAATATTTAAATACTAATATGCCCCCCAAGAAAAATAAAATAGGAGAGTTGACTGTAGGGGTGCTTAGATAATTTATCATTTTATTATTATTATTTACCGTTGAATACTATTTGTGCATCGGACACGCGTGCCGACAATATTCAGTCTCACACCCGTTTCGGTCGGCGCGTGCGTTGGATGAAAATGACCTTCTGACATCTCACCCTATGTGCCACCATGTGCTCGTCCTCATGGTGCGGTGCGTCGCGGCACACGGTTGCTGGATTCGTGATGGTTGTCTGTTGTATTTTGTTTAGCTCTTCTCTCTCTCCTCCATGCTAAAGTAGAGGGTTGGACCCCAGGTTTGTGGGGTTTTCATTTAAGTCACTTAGCTTTTAATTGTTTTGTGTGTTCTTGATTTCTGTTATATAGGTTTTAATCTATTTCAATTGGCTATTCAATTAAAATTGATTATATATTTAGGTGTCTATTCGGTCCTCATTCTTTTAATTTCTGGATTGGTTTTAAATCCCTTAACACATTTGGTATAGAAGTTTTGATTTTTATTTTATTTTGTCCTTTGATTGAAATTGATAATATATTTGGTTTTCATTTCGACTCCTATAATTTTAATTTTTTATTTTAATTCATTTATTTTTTTTATATTTCTAAAATAGTCCTTATTTTTGTTCATGTTTATATGTGTGTGCTTTTAGCTTTGGTTTTTAATTTTTATTATTTTCTTATCTATAGAGGTGGTATTTTTTGAAGAAAAAAAAAGCTCTGTTTAATTTTAGTTTATGTTTATGATAATTTAAAAATTGATATTTATGTTTTTTTTTTCTCTTTGTTCTTTCTTTTGTTTTTTTATTAGTTTTTAAGTCAAATAATTTTTTTAGAGCTAATAGTTTTTGTTTTTTTTTACTATTTATTTTATTTTTTTACTATTGATCTTTTGTTAAAGTTTTTAGGTTTTTTTAGTCTTTGATTTAATTTTATTTATTTTCATTATTAACGCAATAATAAAAATAAGAATAAGAATTTGAGTTTTTTTCTTAATTATTCTTTTGTTAATGTTTTTGAGTTTTTTTTCTCAGGTTAATTTAATAATTTTTATTGTATTGACAGTAATAATATTGATAATTCTAGATGTTAAGACTTCGATATTGTTGTTGTTATAATATGGTGTGTTGATTTGTTTTATTATGAGCCTGTTTGGGAGGACGGTTGCGGTAGCTTTTGAAAGTGCTTTTCGTGCCGAAATGTATTAAAATAATATATTTTTTTATTTGTTAAAAATTATTTTTGACATCAGCACATCAAAATGATCTAAAAACACTAACCGTCGGTTTTTAAAATTAAAAAAAAAAGACCAAAAGCAGCCAAAAGCGTTTTTTGCCGCAGTCCCAAACGGGGCCTATATCAAGTTTTGCATGAATAGATATTATATTTTATTTTTGAACTAACAAATTCTATTAATTGCTCTAATCACAACTATAAAAATTATTTGCTTGGTCCGCAATATAGTGCGAGCAATTTAACTAATAGTAGCTATATTGCGGAGAAAAAATAAAATAAAAATATATTGTAAAACTATTTTTATATATTGATTAAAAAAAATATAAAAATTGTTTAATATGTTTTTACGAAGAAAACAAAATTTATGTAGCAGCTCCAAAAACATTAGAAAAAGCTTGTCTAAATTCAAGTGCATGTTTGAAACTTTAGTAAAGATTATTTTTAAAATATATTTTTTTTAAAATATATTAAAATAATATGTTTTAAAAGAAATATATTTTTGACATTGATATATTTAAATAAATAAAAAACATGCTAGAAATTATTTAAAACTAAAATATATTCTAAGAATACAATCGGACTACAAGTCAAAACATTTAAGAGAGAACCTCTAGCATTTATAAAATATCACGGGTCAACTAGGTTTTACACCCCGTGTAATGTCATATAATTACTTTTAAAACTAATATTTATTTAATTATGTGTTTATTATAATAAATACTTAAAAGAGTTTAAGAGATTTAAAATCTAAAAAATTTATATTATATATTGGAACCTTCATACTTTGATTATGCAACTTTTTAAATTAACAAAAAAAATTTATTAACAAATGATGTTTTAAGATAATTAAAATAAATATCCTTTTTATTCTCAATGATTCAAATCAATGAGAAAAAAATGTTTTTGGAGGCGAGACTCCCAATTTTTATTAATTTATTTTTGGATGAAAACATATATGTATTTTTTTTTTTATGAATAGCATGTTTATTGAGAAAAAAAATCCATCAGAAGTTTTACTAGTCAAAACCATTTATAAAAGCCAATTTTTTTTATAGACAAATTCTAAATAGAATAAATATATATTTTTTATTTATTTGCACTAAATGAAAAAAAAAAAAAAACTATTCTAACAACCTAATATAACCTTTGGCATGTTGAAAAACAATTCAGATGATTCTTGTTCAATCAAATAAATTATAAAAAATAGTTGTGGTCAACTCGTATGAATCAAATCACCAAACTATGATAAGACAAAATAAATCTCATATGTTGAGCTCCAAATCTACGTGAGCCTCCATCTTTTTGTTGTTTTTGGAGAGAAAATATCAGCATTAAACTCAAGATGACATGAAGATTGATTTTGTTTTGCTGATCAATTGAATTCTCTCTCACCCTACCATTTTTCCAACTATCTGTTTTTCTTTCTCAAGGATAAAAAACATCGTTTATTTAATTATTTTATAAATATATTAAAATAATATTTTTTTTATTTTAAAAAAATTATCTCTTATATCAACATATAAAAACGATCTAAAATTACCATGAAAATTTAATTTAAAATAAAAATTAAATATAATTTTTTTATAAAAAAATACTATTCCTATAAATAATAACATGGTACAATAACTTTTTATTTTTTTAAGTATTCCATAATAACAACAACGATGATAGTCATGCAGGGAGATGCTTAATAATATCAAGCTTCGAATTGGGCTACCATAATAAAATATTTAATGAATTTCTAGCCTGGACATGAGCCTTCTTCCCCTTCCAATTCAGGGTTAATGTGATTGAGATTTCTCGAATTAGGGTTCAAACAGCTCATTAATTATTATTGGATACCGGCGTTTATTCAAAAAAAAAAAAAAATAATGTTAAAGTTACGTAAATCCAATGTTAATATATCAATCAAAACGAGTCGTCCATGAAAGCAGAGGAAGCTTTGCCTCTAACAAAATAAAAAGGTAGCAGATTCTGAGCGCCCTAAAGGCCTAAATCACTGTAACCAAGCAATCATTAACCACCGCGGGACCCGGCACTTGCACACATAATTGACAAGTGGCGGGTCCCATGCACCAATAATTGATAACACATGGCAAAACATCGTTGGTGAATCGGTTCCTTGTTTGTAGCGACATTTATATTATTAACGCTTGTATTTTGAAGGGTTTTTTTTTTCATAAAATAAAAATAATCCTCTAAAATTTATCTGTAATATCAAAATAAGAGTAGCTATTTTTAAAAAGAATTATGAACTCTTATTTAATTAAAACACGAAAACAAATAAGCAACAAGTTGCATTCCCGGTCCGCATCCTGTGCTCCTCCTCCCTTCTCCCCCCATCTCTCATGAGATGTGGCTGTGACATTCTCCCTCGTTATTACACTTAAAACCAAAGACGGGCGAATTCTCCTCAAAATAATTCCTTATATCAGCTTTATCTTTTAGATATTCCGGGTTTCCTAGTTGGATGTTTGTGATAAAATCACTTGATAAAATTTGATAGAAGCAGAGATTACTTGTATAATTCGAGGGGGGGGGGGGGATGTTTAGATTGGCCCGACAAATCTTCCACGGTTTTGCCAGGCCAGGCCAGAGCAGAGCAGAGCAGCCACCATGTTGATCTCCACTTGTCCAGGTATTATATCATGTCATTGTAAACTTTCCTTGAAAAAATAAAAATAAAATAAGATTTGACAGCTTCAGCTCTGATTCAATAGCTCCTCTCTTTGGTAAGACAGGGTGGAACCCTTCATTGCTAATGTCACATGGTTACCAAGGAAAGGAAATTTCACAGAGTCTGTCTCTGCCTGCTTAAATTATTGGTCAGACACACCAAATTGCTTGTCAGGACACACCGCGAGATTCCAATCTCCAGAGTCCAGACTTGCATATTGGATCTTGGACTGATGCTTTTTAGCCCCCTGTACTCTCACTTTCTTCATAGCTATCTTTCAGAAGAATCTTCCCAAATGGCGATTTCCCTTTGTAAAGTTTGAATCTTTATTTTTTCGTAAAATATAAAAATAGGTACCCTTCTTTTCTTGAGGTGACGCAAATAAGGGTTTGGTATCGAGTGACACATATATAGTAAGTTGGTAACAGCAATCCGAGGAAGGCGGTGACGTGCAGGGCATATAGAGCCGCATAAGGGGTAGGTGTCCTAGCGCAAAAGGCCTTTCCTTTTTCTTCTCCTTTTTTACTTCCCCATCTGCCACCTGAAGAAAGATCTTTCCTTTTTCTCTATTTGCATTTCATTGTCCTGAATTATAATTAAAAAAAAAACCCTCTTCATCAGGAACAACTTTCTTGACGACAAGACATTGCAATATGCAGAGAATATGACGGGCTTTTCTGCATCCGACGACACATGAAAGGACCCGTCTAACGGTTCTGCTTCTTTTGCTTCGTCACCCAGGTAATTTTTAAAAAAAATCACTTGTTTTGTTTTCATGTTAGATTTGGACATCTGCGTTTTCATTTTTTATATATATAATCTTTAGTTCCGTATTTGCTCATCGGTTGGTTAGTTTGATAGTGTTGATCCGTTGGTCTGTTTCTCTACCCAATATAGATCCTCGTACCTCATAATAGAATCGAACTCTTATAATAATATTTATTTTTGTCGAATTGGCGATCAAGTTTTCCACCATTTGATCTTTGATTTTTGGGATCTTCCCTATCAGAGTGTACGGTTTGTGATTAGAGTTTAGAAGAAATCTTGGCTTCAGGAAAGATGAATGGAGCTGTGCTTGTCGCTGTTGCTGCTGCTATTGGCAACTTATTGCAAGGATGGGATAATGCAACCATCGCAGGTGATTTTCCCTTTTGATAATTTATTTCCTAGTCTTACTGTCAAGACCTGAAATGCTTCAAGGTTTCTTCAATTCGTAAAGGTGATTCTTTGCACAATAAACGATCACTTTCATGCATTAAGTTGTTTTTGTGATCGACTTGTGCTAATGATTCTAAGAGATTGTTTTTTCCAGGGGCTGTTTTATACATAAAAAGGGAATTTCATTTGGAAAGTGAACCTACTATTGAAGGATTAATCGTGGCTACATCACTTGTTGGAGCAACTTTAATTACTACGTGTTCTGGACCTATATCTGATTGGCTCGGCCGCCGTCCTTTGTTGATAATTTCATCTATACTCTATTTTGTTAGTGGTCTTGTAATGTTATGGTCTCCCAATGTTTATGTTCTGCTTTTGGCAAGGCTTTTGGATGGATTTGGCATTGGTTTGGCAGTAACTCTTGTTCCAGTTTATATATCCGAGACGGCACCACCTGAAATAAGGGGGTTGTTGAATACCCTTCCTCAGTTCACTGGATCTGGTGGAATGTTTCTGTCATATTGCATGGTGTTCGGAATGTCCTTGATGGAGGCTCCAAGTTGGAGAGTGATGCTTGGAGTTCTTTTTATTCCCTCAATCATCTATTTTCTATTGACTGTTTTTTTCTTGCCTGAGTCTCCAAGGTGGCTTGTGAGTAAAGGACGGATGCTTGAGGCCAAGAAGGTTTTGCAGAAGCTCCGTTGCAGAGAAGATGTTTCTGGTTAGTCCTTGCGCTTTGCCTCTTTGAAAGTTATCTGTTCCTTTTGTCTGGTGATATAAAATGTGATCTGCGTGAATTTTGAGTTTAATATAATACTTTTTTGAGTTTAATAGCAATACTCTTTTGATATGTCTAGTGATGGGTGATATGACACAAGGTAAAAGCTTTCTGCAAGAGAGAAGTATAGTTTTGGAAGTTTAATTCTTGCAGAAATTCTCCCTGCAAAAGAAATAAAGATGCTAGAAAAATTTGTGTAAGAAAAGGTGCATGCATAGAATATGTAATTTGAAAGTTTGCTGTTTGATGTGGGGTGACTTTAGTTCTGAAATTTAAGAATCTCCCTTCTGTCGTGCATTCATGCTTCATGTTGAAGCAGCCTTTCTGTATTTGAGTCACCACTCGCATTGGCAGTTTGGGCTTCATATGTTTTGCTCTCTCACTAATGCCCAGCTGTTAGACAACAACTAACCACAATTTATATACATACTAATTTATTCATTTTGTTTTGGCTTCAGTTCACTTCTTATCTCTTCACCCCTACCTTGCAATATAATGAAACTTATTCCTGTCTTCACTGACTAGATGATTGATTATATTCCTGAAATACAGGCCATATCATAAATTGAAAGTGGGATCATGATTAAGTAACCTTTAAGAGGCTCTCGTTTGATTTCATTAATTGGACAACAATTTGGCAAATGGCAGTGAGATTTCAGCAGAGAATTACATTGGTTACTTCCAGAGGAAATTTTATGCTTTCATTATTCTAATTGACCATAACTCAATGGCATGCCTATTCAACATATCATATAGAAATCTTAATGATCATTTTCATGAAGTTTGTACAAACTGCAGGCTTTGACCTGTTCTATTCTCTGTCTTCAAATATAAAGTATTCAGTATGAGGTAGTGCCATCTGATTTCATGGATCATATACCTGTGCTTTTCTGTGTTGTAGTTTTTTATATGGAATTCTCTAGCTCCATATTCTTTCATGACTAATAGGTATAGCTCTTGGGGTTCATGAACGCGTCTTGCATCCTCATATGTAATGTGCCTTGCAGGATACTGAATAGTGTAAACTCCATCTTGCAACTTGTTGTGGGGGAATGCTCCTCCTATCTCTTCATCGATTCTTCCTCTCCCTTTACTAGTCTGCCCTCCGAAACCTTACCAAGTGACCCCGGCCTGTCATGTATTTCCTTCTATCAGAATTGAAGTCAAAGCATCATGTTTCCATTTCTTTTAGCATTTCTAAAGGAGAGAACAGAGGAGAGAACCATGTCTTTGCATTTACAGCAACTTAAATAGATGGTCTGGTGACTATAGTCAATTTAGGTCTTACTAACTGTTTTCTCTGTTTCATCGTATGGAGTGATAATATTGCAGTGTTTCCTCTTACTTCTCTACTGTTCCTGCATAGAAGTTTGAGTATTCTGTCGTGTTTGGTGGAAATGGTGTCAAATCACTCACTACTTAACTTTAGGATGTTTATTTTCTCAATTTCGAACTAATGAATTATCATGTTCATGATGCTAATCTTGTTTGGATGAACAGGTGAGCTGGCTTTACTGGTTGAGGGACTTGGAGTGGGGACTGACATATCAATAGAGGAGTACATAATTGGCCCTGCCAATGATTTCACCGATGACCATGATATATCTGCTGACAAGGATCATATCAAGTTATATGGGCCTGAACAAGGTCACTCCTGGGTTGCCAGACCTGTCAGTGGTCAGAGTGCTATTGGTCTTGCGTCTAGGCATGGAAGTATGGTAAACCAGAGTCTACCTCTCATGGATCCTCTTGTCACCCTCTTTGGTAGCGTCCATGAGAAGCTCCCTGAACAAGGAAGCATGAGAAGCATGCTTTTCCCTCACTTCGGAAGCATGTTCAGTGTAGGAGGGAATCATCCTAGAAATGAAGATTGGGATGAGGAGAGCCAAGCCAGAGATGGTGACGATTATGCATCTGATGGTGCTGCTGGTGATTCTGATGACAATTTGCAGAGTCCATTGATCTCACGCCAGGCAACAAGCATGGACAAGGACATGGTCCCACCTGCCCATGGAAGCATGTCAAGCATGAGGCATGGGAGTCTTATTACAGGAAATGCTGGAGATCCAGTTGGTAACACAGGGATTGGTGGTGGTTGGCAGCTGGCATGGAAATGGTCTGAGAGAGAAGGTCAAGATGGAAAGAAGGAGGGAGGCTTTAAGAGAATTTATTTGCATCAAGAGGGAGCCCCTAGTTCTCGGCGTGGATCTCTGGTTTCTCTGACAGCTGCTGATGCCCATGCAGACAGTGAATACATCCAGGCTGCTGCTCTGGTGAGTCAATCAGCTCTTTATCCCAAGGAGCTTGTGAATGAGAATCTGGTTGGACCAGCTATGGTCCACCCATCTGAAACTTTAGCTAAAGGACCAAGCTGGAGAGATCTTTTTGAACCAGGAGTCAAGCATGCCTTGGCTGTTGGTGTGGGGATTCAAATACTTCAGCAGGTAAGAAATAGAGTCTAATGAGCTACTTGGTTTCTCTGTGATGAAGTTAATTTAGTGGCCTTTATAATGGTAGCACATTGATCCTGGTATGCGTTCTGTTTTCTTCAAGAGGAACATTTTCTAAACTTTAATAGCAGAAATTGTTTTAAACAGATGGATACTACACTCCCATACCATCATTTTCTTCTTTTCCTTTTGACAACTATGCCTTAAAGTTTGAAGCATTTTGAATTTGTTAATGGAGACATTATACTGCTTTGAAGTTTTGTTTCACATTTGTGTAAGTTGCTCCTCAATGTGTGTGTCTGCAGTTCGCTGGTATAAATGGGGTTCTCTATTATACTCCTCAAATTCTTGAGCAGGCAGGAGTTGGAGTTCTTCTTTCAAACTTGGGCCTCAGTTCAGCTTCTACATCTCTGCTTATCAGCGCTCTTACAACATTGTTGATGCTCCCTTGTATAGCTGTTGCCATGAGGCTCATGGATATCTCTGGGAGAAGGTAATTCCATTTCCTTATCTCCTCCCTGACTTTTTTCTACCCAGTTATCACTATATTCTTTTAAAAACCACAAAATTCCTGTTGCTGTGAGGATAATGGTGTACAATGATGTGCCAATGGCTTGGCCCACAAAGTAATCATTTTTTGATCCAACATGTTTCATCGTAGAATGTTTAGGGCGTCAGGAAATGGGGGGAAATACAAGGTCTAATCATTGTTTGAATTCATTTCGTTCCTTTTAAATGAATAAAACTGTAACATACTAATGGGGTTTTTTTAAGAAAAAAAAGCGATGATTCATGTTGCATTTTCCCCGCACTGTCCTTTGTTTTTCCCCACAACTGTCCTTCGTGCTGTTGTGTTTTGCAGGACTTTGCTGCTCACCACTATTCCCGTGTTGATCATATCCCTCATTTTGTTAGTCCTTGGAAGCTTGGTGGATATGGGCAGTGTTGTTAATGCATCAGTCTCAACTGTTAGCGTTGTGCTCTACTTCTGTTTTTTTGTCATGGGTTTCGGGCCAATTCCCAACATATTATGTGCAGAGATTTTCCCTACCCGTGTTCGTGGACTTTGCATAGCCATATGCGCCCTTACTTTCTGGATTTGCGACATCATTGTGACGTATACGCTCCCAGTGATGCTTAAATCTATTGGCCTTGCTGGTGTTTTTGGCTTATATGCAATCGTATGCATCATATCATTTGTGTTTGTTTACTTGAAAGTTCCAGAGACCAAGGGCATGCCTCTGGAAGTGATATCCGAGTTCTTTGCCGTTGGTGCAAAGCAGGCTGCAGCTGCCAAGGAAAACTGAATCCAAGCACCTATGGATAGAAAAAGTTTTGACTTTTGCTTTATTTGTTCTGTTATTTTTGTAGAAAAAAGCACATCATCCAATCCCCCCTTCCTTTTGCTGTGATTTTATTTTACAAGACTGTAAAAGATATTTTTCCCACTCCATGCTGAAATGTTTGAATACATCTCATGTCATGTTAGCTAAGAGTGGGGATGATCAATGGTTTATGAGAAAATTGAATGAATAATTTTGGATTTGGAAGAGGCAAGCAAGGTCTACTTATGCTTGGAGCATAAATGGAGACAGCGGCTGCATTTATACCAGATTGACTGACTGAAACTCAGTGTTCCAGAGAGCGAGCTTTGAAGTTTGAATTAACCCCCCATATTCGGGCCATAATATGAACTGGAGCTTGTACTTCAAAACACTTGAAATGCAAGCATGAAGGAATCAGGAGTGTAGTTGCTTGGACGATGTTCTTAAAATTATATTTTTGATAGTAAATATATCAAAAATAATATTTCTTATTTTTTAAAATCAGTATATGTTAAAAACAACTATTCAATGATTCAGCTATTCAATTCCAAACACCCCATAAATGACAAACAAGAACCCAAAGTTTCGTTAGACCCAAAAGAGACCAGAAACATGTCAAGTTATTCATAAAATCACTGAAGAAAAACAAAATCAATAAAAACCCATTCTTCTACTTGCACGCTTGCTTGGAGAGTAGATATTTGCTGCTATTCAAACTTCTTGTTTCATATCAAATCAAACCAAAACCATCATCATCATCTAGGAACACCACCATCAAGCCTAGCACCAACTCTAGCCAACCTCTTAACCGAAGCAACAGCCTTCAGATTGCCTTCTTTCCAAAAAGCCCCCACCATTCTCAACCCAATCTCCACTCCTCTCTCTTCACTCTCCACCGCTGTTGGCCCCGCCCCACTAATTGTACATCCAAAAGCTCCTACCTGTAGAACCGCCTTCTTAACCCCTTCAATCACAGGAATCAAAGGAGCCCTTTTAGGCTCCACAATTTTATCACCTAACAATGCCTTCCCCAGTCCAACCAAATCCCCTTGCAACACTGACGCCACCAAAGCCCCAGCTTGACTACAATTCCAAACATGGCGTGGCATCCCTATTTCAGCAGGCAACGCGGCCCTCATTTTCTTAGTTGGTGCTTCAAAATCAGGACTGACAAGCACAAATACCACACCTTTTTCTACTGGGAATTATAAACTCATTAACTCTAGCGGATCATAACTTCGGATCAAAACAAAACGACCCATTATTGTTGGCGCTATATTATCAGCATGGTAACCTGAAACTTTAGCTTCTGATTCCAATCCAGCCTAAACTAAATCTTTCACCTCCAATTTTCTTCCGAACAGCTCATTCACAGCCGCAGCAGCAATGGACTCGGGTCCGAATCCTAAAGGAAGGCCCTTTTCGAGGAAAAGAGAGACCCGCAGAGCGAATGTTGAGCATTTTCATGGTGGCGATAGCTGCGGTGCCAGCACAGTTATAGTGCGGGTTCTTGGAGAGCTTTTTGGGCCCCGAGATATCGGAGATGGAGAGCTCGCCGGGGTGGACAGATGGATCGACGCGGAGAGAGACGAAGTCTCCGAGGCCATCGACGGCGCATCCAAGGAAATCAAAGCCAGGGCCAAGGTTGGCGACAGTGGCAGGTGCGAAGGTTCTGACAGATGTGAACACGGGCTCGGGTTCGGTGGTTGTAATTGTGGGCAGAGAGAAGTTACAGCGAAGGATGTTTGGTCTTTAGGGATTAAGATTTGTCATTGAAGTTGCTGGGGCTATAGGTTTCAAGGGAGATGGAAAACAACAGATTGCCATTATTATTTTTGTTGTGGAGGGAGAAAGGGAGAGGGTTTTTCCCCACTTTTTAGCGAGTAAAAATGAGGATTCAGATTCCAGTCGTTGGAGAGGAGTGAATTATTCATGTAGTTCTCCATGTTTTTAAGGCTATCCATATTAATTACTCAACCATGATTCCAAGCATACCAATCCCTTATTCTTCAAAATTGAAGCTTTTTCAGGCATCACGAGGAACACAGGAGAAAAATGCTGCTGGTTTCAGCATTTTCCATGTATGTATCATTAGTATCATCACAAGAGTATTTCCATTCTTACATATAACACAAGCTGCCTGATCTTGGATTTGACTATACATAGACAATTGATTGACAAGTACAACGAAACTGCAAGCTATAATCTACCTCTAAAGAGAGCATGTAGTAGCACGTAGCTCCTTTGACAAAACTATGGAGGATTAAGTGGCTATCTAGATGTAGTTGGTCACGTAAATATATTATCTAATGACCAACTAATGCAGCCATGTATCACCGTTTTGCCTTTCCTGAGAAATGTCCCTTCGGATTCCTTCAGATTCATAAACTGGCATGGTTCCCTCCCCAGTCCGATTTGATAATTCATCTTCTCTTTTTCTCTTGGACTTGCTCTTCTTCCATTGTTCCACCTTGTCATCAGCAAATGATAAGAATGTTTGAAGACTTTTGGAGCGAGAGCTGCTTTGGACAGAAGGATCGGATTCTTCATGGAAGTGCCGGCTGAATTGGCGAAATGTGGTGCAAAAGTAGATCAAGAGAGCAAGTGAACATGCAATCCCGCAAATGAGGAAAAGCCCCCAGAAGCTTTGTAACTGTAGCTGATCTGCACTCGACCCAATGTCCTGGGAACTGCAGAGCTTTCTTCGCAACCACTTGTCATGAATCTTCTGAAGATCTCCGTTCTCAGATAGTTGGAGAATGGCAGTAGACATATCAATGGCCAAGGGTGAATCTCTTGGAAATGCCTAAAATAAACACAACAAGCATTAAGAAAGAAATGACCTGACCAAACACAATCATTTCTTTTCTACAGGCCTGGGCTGACACTATCTAAAGTTTCATGGTTTTTCTTTTCTGTACAAATCTATGTAACATCTTACACACTGATCATTATACTATCAAACATTTGTTGCCTCTGGGGGGTGCAGAGTGGTATGCCTACGAAATTTTACTCATTCGGGCACCTGTTTCTTTTCCCTTGTGTTTTTTTCAAGCTAATTAATGCTGACAAATTCCGAGCAATTAATTTAGATAGGAATAATTTGGGAGCAAATCAACTTCATTTAGTAAAGAAAGCAGAAAAAATGAGTTGGATTAAGTATCTCCAAGCTAAGATACTCACAAATCCCCAACCGCTTCTGGTGAACTCTTGACCTATTATTGAGAACTCACAATGCTCTGAGAGGAAGAGGTCTACATAAGGTCGCTCATCAACCACAGCAGCAACGGTACCATTTTTAAGAGCATCTGCATATTCTTCTGGTGAACCAAGAGCAACAAGTCTTGTTTTAGCAATGCTGAGTTCTTCATTTAGATAATTTTCAGCAAAGGATCCTACTTGGAATCCAATTTGAACATTGCTAGTTATCAAGGAATCAATTCCTTTAATGGTGGAGGATAACTGCTGCACTGTGAGAATTGATGTCAGACTTGCAGTATAGCTTGAGTTGATTATCAAAACTACAAAGAGCCAGATTATCAGCACAAGGCGACCAAGTGTGCTCACGGTATTTTCTCCTGAAAATTCAAGAAAACTTGGAGTAAGAATTATTGGCTAAGCTAAAAATATCTTTTTAGGGCAAATAATCCAGTCCATCCCTTGCAAGTTTCCAATCCATATTCAGTAGAGCTAAATTTTATCCATATAAAATGATTATCATTTTAGTAACATTTTCTATTAAAATGAACAGAATTAGTAAATAATACACATAACTGAGGCTACATTTGATGTAACGGTGCATCACACCTAAAGCATGAAAACCGCAACACCTAACATGAGTTTAAGAACTCATAATTGAGGATACAAGAATATTAAAAACCCATATAAACACAAACAGATCGAGCCGTTCCCACAAATATTTGACATAACAAGAGAAGTTAATTAATGACAGGTAGGGAAATAGAAAATGAACTTACTGTGGGAGAAAAACAAAGTGGAGAAGCTAAACCTGCAGGTAAAAAAAACAGGACATGAATGTAAATGCTTGGAAGAAAGTAGTTCGAAACATTCTCCACATTAACAATAGAAATATTATGTGAACTGTAAGTGCACAGCAATTAAGTATCCATCAATTGGAAAGATGGCCTTCATGTTCCCTGATCAGATAACTTCATTGTAACTTGTGGAATTCATCCACTTTCAGTTCTCAAATTGATCAAACATTAAAGAGAAATAAGACCTTAATCTTCCATTGCCCAATAACATGTTCTGCAGCCCTTAGAATTTAACCTAGGATCTCTAACCACTACAATCTGATGAAAGATATTAATTGGCCTGTCAGCTATCTGAGTTGGACTATTTTCAAATAAAAATCGAACTTTCCTACTTGTCAATAGAGACAGTACATAAGTGTGAATCTGTGTGCCGTGTTGGCGAAAGGAAATGGGAGTTGAAGGGGCAGGGGACCAGTAGCATCTGGCGAGAGTTGAAGACTTCTGGCAGGCCTAAGCACTTAAAAAAAAGAAATAATCCATGTCTAACATGTCATCTACTCACCAGAGAATTGTGACAAGCTGTTTCCTAGGTGGCCCACGGAATTCATCATTAATTCTATGCTCAAGGATCCATACAACGGCTCCCACAACAAGGAAAAAAATTGCTGTGACAGCCCACATCAACGGACTAAAAGGCCGCAAGAATGCCCAAGCATTTGAATTTCGCTTCTTGACTGGAGCCACCACAACTAGACCTGACTCTATGTATGGCTGAGTGAAATCGACAATCTTTGTCCGATTGGTGACAATAGCAGCATCACCAACAACAGCATCGAAGACCTGTGAGAACATTTTCATAGGGTCAGTATAAAATATATCATCTGATTGTTTTCTGAAGGGCTGTACATTTACTCACCCCGGTTGTGATCTTGTAAACAAGATCGTAGTATGTCGGATTCTTATGACCATCTCCAAATGGAATGAATTTGTGTGGAACAGCATATGGAAGCAATTTAATGGCAGCAAGAAATACATCTATGCAATATCCTTGGACCACATTGGTACCGTTCACTTTCGAGACAAAATCTCGATAACTAACTCTGTCTGGGATTCCAATTTGCAATTCCTTTCCATTGTTTGGAAACACCCAGCCCCGTGGCTTAGCTGTTGTCCCCCCAGGCCATACCACACTCTGTAAATGTTGGCTTGAACTGGAACGGTTAGCTGCTTTTCCATAGAGGGTCTCTGGGGGCACAACAGATAGCCCCGAATAGTTTGACCAGTATCCAACCTGCTGATACCCAGTTTCTAATACATTAATGATATCATAAGAAGGGTGTAAAATGGACCTGTCTGGATTAAATCGAAAAGGTCCTGTCAGACCTGTCATACTTGTTTGCAATATATTTTTAAGTAATTGGCTTCCTCCATCAAATATGCTCAATGCACCAAGGTTCAAATATCCTCCCCCTTCCATTCCACCTAATCTTGAATCATTAGTAAAAGAAATGGTGTTTCCTTGATCAAAAAATGATTTCAATGCATGTGCAAGTAACCAAACAGTATCATAGGCATATAGACCATAAGGATTTAGCCCAATAGAGCCATTACTCAGCTGGTTCCACCGTGACACGAAATCCCTTTTTCTTTTTGAATCTGGTGTATGTGGACGGAGTGCTAAAACTCCCTGGATTGAGCTGGCAATCTTAGCAGGAAGAGGTGAAACTGAATCTATAACAGTAGACAGCCAACTGGTGACTATCCAAACAAACCCATTCTCCATCATCCCAAGTCCCTTTGCAACATCAAAAACCAAGAGACCTGTTTTGTTGAAGGTATTCAACACAATTACTCGAGATTCCATCCGCAGAATCTTAGCTAACTCATCTTGAACATCGCTTTGGGTGGCTTTTGTGTCTGGAGGAAGTGCTGCTTTATAGGAAATTTTGCAACGCCTTTCCGCAAGTTTATCACCTAGTACAATTATACCGTTTCGGTTCTGATCATCATCATTGAAAACTACAGTAACCTCTGACCAACCATAATAACTAACCATGTCTGCAATGGCAGTCATTTGAAACATATCGTTGGGAGCTGTTTGGATAAAGTATGGGAATTGGAGAGGTGAAAGAGTGGGGTCTAGAGCTGTGAAAGACAAGAAAGGAACATGGAGCTCATTAGCAAGATGCGAGAGTACATGAGCCATCACAGCAGTTTGTGGACCAATAACAGCTACAGTATCAGTCTCCAGGAATTGCAGAGCTGCGATAGATGAAGAAAAACAATTCCTAAGTACTTGTAATTCACAAAGAAACTAAACTTGAAAGAATTAGAAGAGAATTAAACAGACACTCATCACAAACTAAAGAAAAACAAAATCAAGAACACAGAAATGAAGAATACCTCCAATGATTCCCAGAAACCCATTGAAGTTGGAATCATGCATATTTATAGACAGCTTCCTTCCTCCAAGAATGCTTGGATCAGAATTGATATCATCCTCAGCTGCCTCCATGGCAATCTTTGCGACTCTTCCATTGATGGAGCTAAATGTAAAAATAGCTCCAACATTCACAGTACCACCAGGGCTTATAGCCCCCTGTGAAAAAGAACTGGTACAGAGAATCCAGAAAGACAAAAGCCAGGCCAGATTCATGGTGATGCTAAAAGATGGATCGAACCGCCTAGCTTCCAAAACGTAACATAATGAATTGTACACACCAAATCAAATTCAACAAAATTCAACAGGAATTAGAATTGCAAGAAACTTACATCAACAATTGTAGTATCTTCAGTGGGAAGATATAGGGAACCAAGATTGAGCATAGCCAAAATTTTATTCTATCAACGGGGAAAAAGATGAATAGGCAGAAAGTCCCAGTCCAAGACAAGTGGTTTTACCCTGAAAACGAATAATTATATTTTTCTCAAAAAGCAAAGGGGGCCCTCAGCATTAAAAAAGCCCCTGGTCGTGAATCCAAAAGAACAAGAACAGCAGCAACCCATTTGAATCAAGAGAAGGAACCAAAGAGCAGTTAAACAACTTATAAAACCATGGAATCCTTTTGCCTCTATAGGAAAATAAAATGTGTCCTGGTACTTAAACAACAAACAGATACTTACCACAGCCCACCCTGGCCTTCAACTAGCTTCCGCCCTTGCTTACCAAGAGAGAACCAGCGTAAAGCAAAGAAAATATCTCTTATAATTTAAGGCCCTACTGATCACCATGAACATACCACACCTCTAGCTCAAACCAAAACCACTATTCACAAAACATCATCAGTAGCTAAATATGAAGAATAAATTTTTGGGGAAAAAAAAACAATTTGGCAAAGAAGAAAGTCTCATTAATACATCAAAGAAGTAAACATGTACAAAAACTGGAATAAAAAAGGAAAAAGTAGAAGATAGCTAAAGACTACAGTAGAGAAAAGCAGCGTGGGTCAGTCGAGAAAATAGAGCCACTTGCTGACAATGGTGGGTACCGGTTCTCACCTTTAAAATTAAAATATTTAAAAACAAGGGAATACTTGAAGATGGAGAAAGGGAACAACTTGGTCAGTTGGATTAGCACTTTGAGATTTATGATGTCTGGGAGTGCAGCTGTAACATTTATATTTATATTTTTGATATTTTTAAATGCATTGATATTATAAAAAAATATGTTTTTAAATAAAAAAACATTTTGAGGAAGAATCTTCTTCTCAAACAGTAACGTAACTGGTGACCAGTCATGTGGGAATTACTTGCCTTTTTCTCGGTGACAGGGGACAGCCACTTGTTACTGTGGGAGCTAGGTTTTGGAGATAACGGAGGAGACTTTCATAACCCAGTCCAAGAAGAAGAAGACACTGCCGTACTCAATGGGGGAAGCAATGATGGTATTTTGCACTAAAGTCACCATGTACATGAAATTATCATTCCCATCCTCACACCTTTAATTAAAATTTTAGATGCAAGTATTGGAGAGTAGTGTCTGGAGAGCATATATTCTGAGATTCTCGGTGCGTGGACCATTCCGAATGTTCTTCCACAATTCTGATTGGCTCTACCGCTGCCTGTGCAGGATAGCCCCTCTTGTCCTTGCATTGGCTACTTGTGCTCTCTTTTATTGGTTAAAGCTTGGATGCCATATTTCTCATGAGGACCCCATTGTTTCAGTGGTGGTGGAAACGAGGGTAAGAAGAGATATATTTTATTGAAACGTTGGAGCATTTCACGAGCTCTTCAAGATAATAATAAAATATTAATTTATATTTCAGCGGTCATTAGGACGTCATTGATGGGAAGGTGAAAGTAAATTTTGATTTGATGGCAAAAAATCTTCAAATTAGTAATGTGTTTTTTAATATGGTGAATATATTATTTTTTTTATACATAAATTTTAATGCAGTAAATTTATTTAGAAAAACTAATTTTATTTTAATATATATAATATTGATATAACATAGTAACTAATGAGCTAACTTATTCGCACATTGTATTGGGTTTTTTATTTAAAAAACTAATTATTTTATACGTGTTATAATTTGTTAATTTAATATTTAATTAGTAAAATTATAGTTAATAGAATTTATTAGAAACAAGTTTTTTTCTATCTAAAAATGATTGAATATTGTTACTATTAAAATTATTTTGATAATTATTTAATCGAAAGATTGTACAGTTGAAATCAAAAAATTTTTGTTAAAATGAGTCATGTGCTCCATGTAACATATTGATTGATTGTTGTGTATGTTTTATTTATTTTATGAATTCTTTCATTAGCAAATAATAAAATTACAATCACTGAATTGTAGGATAAATGAATTATTTGTTTTATGCAGTACATAACTTGATTGGTGGTTTTGTTTTAACTAATTTGGTAATAATTAAATTGATAAATAGCAAAACCGCAATTGATCAAATTGATTAAAGATTTATTATTTATTTTCTACAACATACTAATTCTTTGTTGGGCATGTTTTAACTATTTGATTAATTATTTATTTGACATATAATAAAAATACAGCTGCTAAAAATTATCAAAGATTATTTTTTAATTTTTTCTTCATATTATTATTTTAAAAAAAATCAGAACACTGCAATTAAATTCATGTCAGATTTTTTAAAGAAAAGTCAGTTTAATTTTTTATATATATTTTAAGATTTTAAAATCAAAGAAATCACAATATATAATTAGTCTCTCCTATTTTTTAAGGAAAAATCCCTAAAAATAATATATAAAAAAATTTAGGACGATTAACAGTTTTGTTACATGTTAAAAAATTTAGTGTCGGCTGTGGTGAAATGCAGGGTAATTTTTTATTTTATTATTGTAGATACTTTGGCATAATTTTCTATTTATCTTATCCACATGTGGTTTCATGTTTTTTTCATGATATAAGATCTGAAATATCATACATAAAAAAGACATCAAATTTATTTTTCACAAAAACAACATTGACCAATAAATTTTTATCATAATTATTATAGTTGTCATTATAAATATTATTATACATAATTAATATTTTAATTATTAGTGGTCATACTATCGATGACACAGTAATTATTTTTTAAAGAAGAAATTAATTTTTTTATATGATTTATTCCTCATATTATTATATGAAACATATTTTACAACACTGATAGTAAATTATTAATTTTAAAAAATAATAAATAGGTCATATATATATATATATATATATATATATATGAAGGTTCTAATATTAAATAAATATCAAAATATATAATTAGACTCATATATTTATAAGAAATGTTTTTTACAAATAATCATTATCATTATTTCAAATGCCTTATCTATAATAATTAGAAATTTCAACACCTAACAATATTAACAAAAAAGCAATTGAAAACCAAATAAGTGACAAAACAAAAATAAATATTATTAGATTTAAAAAAATTATTTGAATTGAAGAATAACAAAAAATAAAAAGAGATAATAATAAATATTAATTTTCAAGATCACCAACACAAATTAAAATTTAAACATTAAATAAATAAAAAACCTTAATAATGGTGGGAAAAACATTGAACACAAAAACTAAGAACATGTACATATAAACATGAATAGAAATAGAAACTAAGTAAGAACTATATATAAAAAAATAAATGAAAAATAAAATTCAAGATTAAAAGTATAAGGGCCAAAATAAAAACCACATATATAATAAATTTCATTTAAATGATAAAAATAAAATAAATCTAAACATCGATACCAAAAAAATTAAATAATTTAAATTAAAATCATAAATTAAAAGAATGAAGATCGAAATGAAATTGAAATATATAATCAATTTGCATGCGAGGATAAAATTGAAACAAATGAAAAAATTATACCAAAAATACTAAGGATTTTGAACCAATTTGGAAATTAAAAGACTGGGGACTTAAATTAAACTATAATATATAATCAATTTCAATTGAAGAACCAATTTGAAAAAAGAATCAAAACCTATATATCAGAAGAAAAAAAAGACCACACAAAACAATCGAAAAATCATGAACCAAACTGAAACATCACAATAAACAATGACGCAAACGTGTGCTTGTGAAGACACGTGAGAGAAAAGGAGAGAAAAATTCAACCGACCATTGACACGTCTCCGGCCACCTTGTAAGCACATGTGTAGTATCAGGAGGAAGACAACATGGCTGAAAATCATTCTAGACATCGGTTGGGTATTTTTAGTCACCGGAATACACTGCATGCATTGTCCAAAACCCGCATGAGCACAAGAACAGACGGCACATCAGACGATGCTCTAATAGTAATTTGCTTGTAGATATAATTTAAAAAAATGGTAAATTACCAAACATCCCTAAACCAACTCATTGATCTTATCTTATATGGGGATATTTATGTATTTGACCATTTTAAAAAAAAGTGCAATGATCTTACTAACCTCGGACTTTACTGTTCTATTTTATCTGATATAGGGGTAAATTTGTATTTAACTATTTAAACAAATATGTGCAATAACCTTAATGCCCTTGGCGGTTCTTGTGCATTTTTATTTTATTTATGGGTATTATGATTATTTTACTGTGTAAAAATACACAAAAAATAAAAAACTACCTCTAAAGAATCTTGTAATGGCAACTGATCCTGTGGAAAAATTAAAAATACCCTTAATATAAAGACAAGGACTAAGGTGCATTGAAGGGCAAAATTGTTAATACTCTTTTGTAATCTACATTGTGTTTTGTGAGTGTGTGTACGACATTGTAGCAAGGTGTTTTAGCTTTTCTTTTCATTAATATAATCTTTATAAAATATAGTTTTTTTTTATAAAAATATATTAAATAAATTTTAATTCTTTTTAAGTTTTTAATATGTACCTTCTTCTGTGAAGCTAAGAAAATAAAGGATGAAAGCTAAAAAAAAATAGTTTTTTTTGCTAGCTCTCTTCTTGGAGATGCTTTTACAGTGGATAAATAAAAAATGTTAGTTTATGTGATATCATTTCTGTAAAATAATAATAAAAAAGTTAGTTAGTAGTTTCTATAATTTTGTTAGATAAGTTTAAAGTTTTTTAAGGATTTATTATTTTAAAATTTTATATATTTATTTTCTTTGAATAATTAAAAAGAAACTAGATTACTGAAAATACTTTTGGTCCTGAGGGCTAAAATTATTCGGACTGGGAGGAAAATGATTGATACACTGTAGCAAAGAATAATATAGCAATGAATAATGAGCCATGTCTGGGTAAACAGTAAAAATTTACACAATAAAACACCGATTACTATTTTAATTAATATATATAAATACATTTGTAGTTTTTCTGAGGTACAATACTCACACACTGCTTCAACAATTTTTTCGTTGTTTTGTTTTTGGTGTTCAATATTGAAATTATTTGAGAATTAAAACTCACTTTATTTATGACTGAGTTACCTTGGTATCACGACCCGACTCGGTCGTACAGTGTACATGCTTGAAATCAGTTTGGTTTTATTAAAATTATAGAGGTTGGTTGACTGAAAAAAACTTGCGTCGCCTTAAACCTCCTTTTCAAGGATGGAAAAAGAATTGCATCTGCCTGCTACGAAGCACTGGACACCCAACCCTTCTAAACACAACAGGCAAAATTGCATGATTGGGACCTGCTAAGCACCTGAAAAATATTAGAAGCAGCATGAATTCAAATGCAGCACAAAATCTCCTTCAAACAAACAGGTCAAAACCGCATGTACAGCTGACCACATTACTTCGAGCCAAATGATCCACGATTAGATCATGATATTCCAAGCAGACATTCTACAAGAATGACGGGAATCTCTCATTCTTCAAAAACAAAAGGTTTTATTATAGCATCATGGATACAACTTTTCCTGGTCGAACCAATACAAATTTCCTTCATGACTAGCAAGGTAAATCTACATGTCTCTTCATTAAGTTACACAGCTTCGCAACAGTACAGTATCAACGTTGACTAGCAAAGAGCAAATTATGCACCAGCTCTCAAAGGAAGTGACATGAATTTCCAAAAAAATAAAAATACTGCTCTAGCATGGTGTTTTAGAAAAATGGGCAAAAGAGCCTCTAGCAATTCACTGACTAATCAAAAAATGGATTCCTTAAAGCTGTCCACTCTATATCGACAACTTTAGATGTTCACTAATACACACCCTTCCAGAGAGGTGGTATGTTGGAACAGGAGGCAGAGGGCCTCAAGAACACATTTATATGTTCAGTTCTCTATTAGATTATTAGATCACCATATTCCAAGCAATGCGCAGCATACCTCAGTCAAAAATCCTCTCCCCAGTTGAAAACAACAAAAACACGAAAGTACTAAAAATGCAGAGCAAACCAGGTATGACGAATACAGATCTCCAGCTTTCTGGACTAGAAAGATCTGAGTACGTGGTGGTAGAAGCTTCAAGAATTTTTCCAGTTAGATCAACCCCAATAATTCCAGCCAAAGTGCCAGCTGTGTTAGAAACCCCCATTACTATTCCTGCATATCTTGGAGCAATATCCATATGATTCACTGCAAACCCAGCTCTTCCCAGTGCCAAAAAACCAAGCGCCACAGAAGAGCAGAAGACAGCCCCACTGGAAGTTCTAAAGATAGGAAGTGCTATCAAAGCAAGAGAAGCAACTAAAAATCCTACAGTGTTCAAGAACTTCCGGGTTCTCGTCACAGACAAAATTCTCTTTGTTATCAAGTGATCAGCAACCACTCCGCCTATATTTGAGAATATGAACATGTTGAAGTAAGGCATCATCTTTGAAGAACCCATTTCCTGAAGACTCAGCTTGAGGCCCTGCTCAAAGTATGTTGGCAGCCAGTTCATCAGCACATACAGAGCATAATGGAACGTAAAATTATTCACCACAATTGCCCAGATTGGTAAGCTGACAAAAATTCTCTTCCATGGAATTCTGGCTGTCCTGACAGCAGTTCCTCCATTCTCCATTTTTGCCTTTTGACTAGCTTTGAGTGGCAGCAAAGACTCCCCAAAACCAACAGCAGTGGCCTTTGGATGCTCAGAACGAGGAGGGTCGCTTGCATATAGAAACCAGAGAAAAGACCATGAAATGCCTAATGCTGCTTCGGCGAGAAAAACAGATTGAGGGCCTTTGAATTTCACCAGACTAGGAAGCAAGAGCATCCCCATAGCTGCTCCCAAGTACATTCCAGAAGTTGTAAGGGACACGGATCTAGACCTTTCATGGGGAGGAACCCACTGTGCCAGGACAGTGTGGATGGAGGGAAAGATGAACCCTTGAGCAACACCAACAAGCAAGCGAGCCACCACCAAGAGGACAGCTCGATTAGGATCAAGTGGTATCAAAAAACAAGTGGATGACCACAACAGAAAAGAGAGAAGGAGAACCTTCCTTCCCCCAAACTTTTGAGCAGCCCAGCCACCGGGGACCTGAGAACAAGCATAACCATAATAGAAAGTTGAAAGTATACTGCCTTTACTGGATTGGTTCACTCCAGCTGCATCCGCTGCAATAGTATACGCAATGGAGAAACCCACTCGTTCTACATAACAAACACAAGTGCAAATGAAAGTCAAAATCACAATCTGATAACGTCTAGGGATGTTCCACCCCCTCATTCCTCTAATTCACTTGTACCCAGCACAGCGATATTTAAGAATCCTAGCGGCAAGGAACATGGACAAAGATTGGCCCCGACTGCACAAATCTCAAAAACCTGGAGCAAAACCACTAGAGGATTTCAGGAAAGGAAACATTAAAAGAAAAAAGAAAAAAAGACCAGATCAGCTAACAGAGGAGATTGTCAACGATAAAAGAAAGTGATTTGCAGTGAGGATAATGGGAAAAAATAGAAAGAGAGGGAGAGGGAGGGAGCATCATTTAATTGCATGAAGAAAGGAAGCAGATGGGAAAAAGTGCATAAGGGGAATCCATTGTAATTCAAACACCGAGAATACAAATCTTATCAAATCCCCCCCGAATCATATCCAGAAGGCAATCTAAAAAACCCAATGGCGAGGTAGACGAAATCCAAAAGGGAAGGGATGACAGTAATGAAAGATAAATTGATGATGGAAAGGAAATGGATCTCTCAAAGAAAGCGATGGATGAGATAAAATGATAGGAAAAGAAGAGGGATCTAGGCTTCTTACCTTAGAGAGTAAGACTGGTCGCGAGCGAGGGGGGAGTGAAGGGTATGATCAAATGACGGGTGATGTGCCTCAAAAGCCAACCAGAAATGGCAACCAAATTTTATTTATATTTGATATTTTTCCATATCCCTAAACACAACCTTGCCAGCCCTGAGATTGATCATGAAACAAACACACGAACAGACCAATCATAACGCAGACAGACAGCCTCTGCCCCTGTAATCAAATAATATATCTCCTCTCTCTCTCTCTCTCTCTCTCTCTCTCAACCCCTCCCACAACAACTACGACTGCGTCGCTCGCTCTCACTGTCGAACTTTCAAAGCCAGTCACCCACACCCCCCTCGTTGACTTTTCTCTTCTAAATTAATAACCGCCAACCTTAGCATACCTGATAAAAACCCACCGATCCCAGTTAAAAGCTGACCAGATTCCACCGCGTCATTAAATAGTAGCTCCAAATAATATCAAGGGTTTTCGATAGATGAGCTTGCCAGTCTTGGCATTTTATATACTTTCACCCACCCTTCCAAATATTACTACAACTGCCATCCTTTAATATTTTTTTATTAACAACAACAACTATTATTATTATTATTATTATTATACATAAATAGAGGCTAGCTCTCAGGAATGATTCGAGGATACCCTTGGCATGGAATGGATTAAAAAATATATTATATTCACTGCAAAGGGACAGCCTCTCTTTTTTCAAACAAATATTACTCCTCTTTTTTTGAAAAAAAAAATGCAAAAGCAAATGGTGAGAGAACTTCTTGCATGGCTGGCTAATGCCTCGGTTACACGTACTGCTAAAATAAACTCGTCGATAAAACACCAATTAATCACCTCATTTTAATATCTAAACACCACTTGGTTTTCCACAAACAACCAACATTTTACTGATCTCCAGCTTGCTGCTTAGCACTCCACCCGTTGTCGTTTCGCACAGCATCCATCCTTGTCTTCCGGTGAGTTCAAGATACCGTTTTCAGATTTCTTTCCCTTTCCTTCTTCCTCCACTTCAAAGGTCCATCCAGTGAAATCAGACTCGGCAAACAGAGAGCTTGGGATTGATTTGTAGAATGCCACCGGTACCTGTTTCACCCTTCGTCTAATCTGGCAATGTAGGTTACAAATATGGGCGTCAGTTATCAAATTCAAAATAACAACAACAAAAAAAAAAAGTATTTCCCATACATCAAGTCACATGCATGGGATATGAATCAAACTTTGAAGGAACATCAGATAAAAACCCATTCCAAATTTCTGGTTCACCATCAAAACGGTGTCCGGATAGAGTCAATAAAACAAGCACTGACCCAAGTTACAGAACATATTTGACAAGAATCAGAATTTGCAGCTTGCATTCAGGGACGAAATAGCAGTGTAAACACATGATTCACTACCTCCTCAACCAACATGAGAAAAAATTCCCGTTACTGTTGTTGCTGTATCCAAGAGATACAATGAAGATGGTTACTGTTCCTCCAGAATCTAAATAACTTGGATATTAATAACATTTGCAACAACATACATCTAATGAAAAATTGAGCCAAATGAGTCAAAACTGATCCCATTATTTGGTTGAAAATAAAATGACACCACATCGGTAATTTCATTTGCAATCATGTGATACATGAATCGTAATAAAATTCTGCTGATTAGAGGATAACTCCAAACATTACCTCCTCACCAAATATGGTCGCATATGAGCCAGAACTAAAGTCCTCAACATTAACCTCGGTGGTTTTGGCTCTGACTGTCAGGTCATTCTCAAGTGACTGGACAAACCTAATCATGCAGCAAATCAAACTTCAAGAGACAATATAAGTACAGCATACTCAATGAACAAGCATCCAGGATGTATGCACACCTTGAAACAGGAGGGCAGTAGTGGTGCCGAAGGCTATCAATTTCCCATAGAGAGCTTCCTGTTTGAATATTATTATTGTTAATACATGTGTAAGGTTATGTCCACCTTCAAACACATACATGTGCTACACTTACCCAAGGCATGGGACTTCAAGGGGTTGCTTTCCTCATTGTCAAAATGATCGATGCCAGTTTTTCTGGCTGTGATATTTGTACCAACTCCAGATTCATTATCATTTTCTCCCCTTTCTGCTTCAGAATTGTTGTCTGTAGTATCATTACTGTCTTCCTGGAAAATATAAACAATAGATACACATGACATGCTTGACAACTGTTGTCTGTAGTATCATTACTGTCTTCATGGGAAAAAAAACCGTAGATACACATGACATGCTTGACAGTTCTCCAACAAAACCATTCAGAGATATCATCTCTTAAAATAAATGAAGGAAAGGTAAAGACATCTTTTTATGCTCTCCAGACAATCACCCAGAAAAATGATAATGAAGATAGTATCCAGACAAACTCTAAAAAAAATTATGAGGTACATACAACTGTTAATCGAATGCAGAATACATGCCATCCTGCTCAAACAAATAGCTGAAAAATTAGCGATTAACATAAAAAAAAATAGCTTGTATGGGTACCTGGTGCACCAAACAGTTGATTGAAGGATGTCTCCTTAGGAGGTTGTGAATCAATGCAATAATAACCAATGCTCCAGATGGAGGGACTACAAGTGCTAGCCTACTCAATTTCTTAGCAAAAGCAGCAGCCAGATATGCTGGGAGAAGTGGTGACTTTAGACAAGAATCAAGGAGCTACAGCAAGATAAATGCACCTCATCAGAATGTATTAAAAAGACCAATATTTATCAGAATATTCCAGTATTATTTTGTGACATCTTAGGCTGATTTCAAAAATCTTGTTTATAGGGGTTGGTGATTATCAAATTCAAGGCCATTGAGGGAAACATATTCTTAACGTTTTTGTTTGAACTTAAGGAAATTATATGATCATTAAATCACCTTAAATAACCCAAACATGAAGCATGATATGAATACAGGTCATCATCAATCCATAGCATGTAGGTATCACAGCAGCTATCTTAACACCTAGTTTTGATTTCAATTAAACATACTGCACTTGAAGTAATTCCACAGATCACTTTGATTTATGTTCATATGGACATTACCTGAAAAAATTTTGCCCTGTGTTTTGCCATAAAGACAGAAGGTAAGAGGAGCACATACAGCTTTTCGTAGAAGTTGGGATATTCTAGACCATGCTTGGTCATGAGGATGAAAAGACCACCAAGGGCCATGACACTGACAACACCTCCAATATCATATGATCTTGTCAAAAAGTCACTGCACAATTAAAGTGCAAATCAGCAATTCAGTGAAAAGTAGGATGGGGTATTCGTACCATGAGGTTAAAATACCCTCTGTAATGCTTTACCATAACATTATTGGATTAGACAGATGAGGGATGACTGCTTGATGGAGATTGGAAAGAACCTGTGCATCAAAGACAAGCATATCAGAACAGAATAATGCCCTCCAATAACAGATGGTCATATCGGGGGGGGGCATGAAAGGCCAGTTTTTATATAAACCATTGCCACATCAAAAAAGGGAAATCCAAACTCGATATCAGCCTTAAAACTAAAAATAAGTGCGCCAACGCAAGTGCAAGTGCAAGTATGGGGCCAAAAGCCTTACCTGCTTGTACACATCAGTTGGAAGTGGTAGCCTAAGAAATGAAATCCAAGCCTTGGTGAACTTTAATTTCATCTTTTTGGCATAATTACCTGCAGATAAAATCTGAATGGACCACAAAACATAAGGCTCTATACAAAGTATAATGGAGTGTTATACAAGATCAGAGACTACCTAGGATATTATATGAAAAAAAAAATGCATGAAAAACACAACAACAACATATCATTGATGACTCACATCATTATCATGCTTCTCAGATTTAAGGTCTTTGTCTTCAGTTTTCAGGTCATGAGAAGGCCCTTTTGATTCACCTTTTTTAACAGAAAATCCTGATTTGCATAGAAATGATTAAACACAGAATTCAGCAACCCCATCAAAGTAGCAAGCTTGTACTATAAAAAATTAAGAGCAGAAAAGCAGCAAAACTTATAAAAGAATCTGTCACTTTTGATGCCTTGCAATGAATTTTCTGAAATAGTGTGTGTCCATGTGTGTTTGTTAGGAAGGAGCTGTATACAAGCACATAGCAGCTCTAAAATGATCACACTGATAATTGTACTAGCAAACAATTACCTGAACCACCCCACAGCTCATAATCAGAATCCTGTTTAGGGTCTTCTAGAGGAGGGATATTTGATATTATATAATGAATCTTGCAAATAGAAAGCTCCAGGCTGAAATAATCGAAGAGTAAATAAATTTCCACATCTCTATAACACCATTGGAACAGAACATGTTCTTTCAAAAACCAAGATGTGATGATCATAAACAGCACCAACCTTTCCCTTGAATCACTATCACCAACTTTGTCTTTGCTCTCAGTTTTTCTATCTAGTATGAAGAAACAAATCAAATAAACAAACATCTGGCGAAAAAACAGTTTTTCCACATGACAAGCATGACTAATCTATATTATTACCGGAAATATCTTTTGCCTCCAAATTCTTAGCAAATTTTCCAATGTTGATGTAAGTAAAATAGCTGTATCACAAACCAAGAAGAAAAAAACAAAAATCAATTTATCATTCATCAACCAGCAAAATCATAAAATTAATAACCAGCACTTCCACATTCTAAAAAAGGAAAGCGAAAGAAAGACTTACCGGATATCAATGTACTTGAAATACTTTGATGCCAGCAACTCTAACACAAAATCCAAAGATTCTGTAGATTGTACCTGCAAGTAAAAACGAATACAGGTTGCTGTTCAACATTGCAATTACCACTAATCTGACAAGCATAGATGAAACATAAGAATTTAACACGTTTTTTACATGATTAGCAGTGACGGAAGAATTACACAAATTTCACATAATTATATGAGCAAAAAATATTAACAACCAATACGCGCTACCAAATCCGAAAGTTAACAGTTTCACCATAATTAGAAGAAATAGAAGTAAATAACAGCATAGATACGCTGATCTCACAGAATTAACAGAGCAAAACATACAATATTAACTAGAAATCTGTGATAAATAGCCGAACTGAACCTCCCTCCATTTCCAGTCCTGACGAATTCCATTAGTGTATCCAACACGACTTCCTAAAAAAATCAAACACACAGAAATCATTAAGAAAAATACGAATTTTAGCGAAGTTAAAATAAATAATCAAAAGTAATGACCTTTAAAGCATCTTCAGATTTCGGCGATACAGCTACATCGACGAGAGATATAACAAACTCATCGAACTTAGAGCGAAGCCAGGTTTTATAAATAACGTCAGTGTCCGGCTCGTCGTTGTCTTTGCTGTGGGTGGGGCGTCGGGAGGAGGAAGGGAGGTCGGGTAGGAGAGGAGAGAAGAAAGAGTGCAGAGAGAGGAGAGATTCGAGGACATGTTGAGGAGGAAAGTTAGGGGATATGTAAGTGAGAAGGAGAGGGAGATTGTTTATGTGAGTTCTTGAAGAGAGAAGTTGGTGACCTAAGGTTTTGAGTTCTTTTAGACTGTGTTTTTTAGGGTTTCTAGGCTTGGTGATTGGTGTTGGAGCAGCAGCAGCCATGGTTACTTCTTTGCTTTGCTTCGCTGTTGGAGGGAAAGCAGTGGGAGAGGGAGGGAGGGGAAAGGAAAGCAGTTTTTAGGTTTTTGAGGGGCTGGGCTGGGCTGGGATCCGAGGCCCATGTATCCATCCAAAAATTGAATTGGACAAAAGAAAAATTGTAAAATTAAGTGACAAATATCTTATAATGTGAAATTTGGGACACAATCTAAATTATTATTATTATTATTATTAAAAGGCCTAAATTTTCTAAACAACTCTTGAAGATTTCTATAATCGTTTTTTTCAACAACGCAATTACAAATATTTTTCAATCTCTTATCTCATGCCTCATTTATATAAAGTATTTTTTTTATTTCATCATCTTCCGGAGAAAAATGGGTCACATAAAAACTATATGTACGTCTGCAATTAAAAAAAAATTAAAAATATATATATATATTACCTATAATATAAATGGAACGGGAAAAACACTGTAGCAATCCACGGTATTTTTCCCGCATCATTCACATCATAGGTATTATTTAGCCATGACCGGCACAATTTGCCAGGAATTCAAGGCCACATAATTCATCTTTCATTACCTCTCTTCTTAGCTCTTTTTTTTTTTTTTCCTCTCACACACATAAAATGATTTGCCAGGAATCCAAGGCCGAAAAATTCCTCTTTCATTACCTCTCCTTTTTTCCACTCACACACATGAATATAGAAAATATTGTTTTTTTATTTTTAATTTTTTAATTTTAAATTAAATATTTTTTTGTATGAAACCACATGTAGATAAAATAAGTGAAAAATTTAGATCAAATTATCTATAATAAAAAAAATATACGAGCAACTTGCCTTACGCTTCGCTGCAACCAGAACTAAATTTTTTAACATATAAAAAAAATATTGATGGTCCTATATTGTTTTTGATGCTATGCATCTTAGCGAATAATCAACTTACAAAACTTTTAATTATTTGTTATTTTTATATATTTATTTTATTATAAATAAGACATTTAAAATAATAATAAAAGGTATTTTAAAGCTATTTTTTCTTAAAAATATATGAGACTAATTATATTTTTTTTATATTTGTTTAATATTAACGTTTAAAAATATATATGTAAAAAAATAATTTATTTTTTAAAAATCTTAAATTAATTTAATCTCAATGTTCTGATTTCTTCAATGAAAATTTTGATTTGTTGCAATTATGCTCTTCAATTGAAAATGATTATATAGTTTGGTTTTCAATATAGTCCTCATTCTTTTAATTTTTGATTTACTCTTGGTTCCTTTAATTATTTTGGTATACAGGTAATAATTTATTTTAATTAGTTCCTCCAATTTAAATTTGTCATATATTCTACCTTTCATCTTGATCCTTATACTTTTATTTAAAAAAAAAAATTACATAACAATTTGTTTTTAAAATATCTTTATTTGTTCTATCCTAAGTTTTTTTTTTTTAATTTTATCATTCAATTGGAATTAATTATATATTTTGTTTTTAATTTCGATACTTATTTTTAGAATTTTTTATTTGATATTAATTCATTTGGTTTTTTCGGTCTTTCTTGGACAATATTTATTTTTTATTCTTATTCATGCATCTATACTTTTAATTTTATTTTTTATTGGAGTTTTATTTTTATTTGGTTCAATTCTGAAATGTTAATTTATATTGTTGACTATTTTAAAATTAATATTGATCTTTTTTTTGTGTGTTTTCTGTTATTTTTATCTTTTTATT
Organism: Salix dunnii; assembly: GCA_015731905.1. Lineage (NCBI taxonomy): Eukaryota > Viridiplantae > Streptophyta > Magnoliopsida > Malpighiales > Salicaceae > Salix > Salix dunnii. The sequence goes on along the minus strand of CM027667.1, from coordinate 10,701,128 downwards.
GGATCATATGATTTTATGATTTCATTGTTTACGCAATAATAATAATAATAATAATAATAATAATGTTAGAGATTATTTTAATTGTTTTTTTAAATGTTTACCTTTTTTTAATTCATTGGAGGCAATATTATGATTTTAATTGTCTGGACAATAATATGGATAATAATTTTAACTATTATAGTCATAATAATAATAGCAATGCAAGGATAGTTTTTCAATGATGATTTTTTATTTTTGTAGATAGAAAATTAACTATTTTTTATTTTATTTTATTATTGTAGGTGTTTTTACAATTTATATTTTGTTTGTTATGTTTAATTTAAATTGGATTATAAAATAAACTAATTCTAATACAGTGAATTTAATAATTCATGTATCTGAATCTTTTTGATTTTATAGAAAATTCGGACTCTATAAGAACTCTGCATATATTTTTTATTTTATTTAAATTTATATTATAATAAAAAATATCATATAATTAAATTTTTTATATTGAAAAAAATATAATTCCAACCGCGACGAAGCGCGGGAAAATTGCTAGTGTGTGTGTGTGTATAGTTTCTATTTAAAAAACACACAGCAGCTTCACTTCGCAGATGTGCTAAAAATATTTATTTTTCTCCTCGACAGAACACCTTTTTATTCTCATTATCCACGTCACTTTATCCGGAAACAAGCGCTACCCTGCACTTCAAACTTTATAATAGTTGCATCTGAAGTTCGGAACATGTTTTTATAAAAAATACATTGTCCTGCATCGAGAAACAGTCACTTGGAATGTACTGGTTAAGAGAAATAATGTCGTCGATGAACTACAAAATCCATGGGTCACCTCTGGCCTATATCCAATTACAAGACATGCATGCCAACTCCACCGCTCGAGGAGCATGATAATCGGGCATCTCACACAGTAATCAGATGTAAATATGAACCCAGAAATTGTACAAGGGTCAAGAAAAGGCCGTTCCATATAAGCTGATTCCACTATGTCGTTGTGTGTGTAGCTGTATGTATCTCTTCACCTGACTGCCTCTCTGATGACCCAAATTTGCACGCATTTCCTTCACTGAATTCTGTTAATTTAAAGATACACAAGAATTTACTCGGGTATCTAACGGTGTCTTCCTTCCCTCGTGATCTCCTATTTCATATGTTTCGACCATCTTTGATCCCAAGTTGCTTCAGAGAATCTGGACCAACAAGGAATATGCGCCTTGTTGTTTGGTATCTGAAAACAACTACTCCTTTAAATGATGTCCTTGGTATTCCATCCTAGAAATGAAAACGAAAAAAATCAAGTGGGGGCACAACTGTTCTCAAAATTAAAAAAAAAAAAAAATATCAGATTCTGAACAAAGAAAATTTGATCGAATAGGAGTGGACATGCATAACCATGACACACACAGTGCCGCTCAGAGAAGGGATTTTTATCTGTTAACACTGAACATTTGAATAGTGAAATGTCCCAAGAAATCTGAAGTGGCATGACAGGAACTACTCAATCCAAATTATATACCCAAGAGAATATGAGAAAGCCAATAATTTTCTCATCCCATTCCATTTTGCGAAACTTTATCCAAATAAGAGCACAAATACCTTCCAATCTTCGAAAATACCAAACTGGCGTGCAATCCTTTCAAAGTCTGGTTGGTCCTTGTACTGGATACGTACATCACCCTCTATATTATAGGCCTTAAGAACAGCATCATTTCCTTGGATAGGTTTAGCTTTTCTCACAATGTCGGCAAAGTACTTTGTATACTTGTCCTGAGAAGATAGCATCACATAATTCAATGACTAGAAAAGCTATTTGGTCTCCTTCACTCTACATGAACTAAAAGAGTTCATTACCTTCATCAGGTAGCTTAAATCCCTTGACTTCCAATCAACCTTTTGAAGAAGAGGCAAAAGTGAAATTCATTATTATAATTTAATTATATGCATTATACATGAAACTTGAACCAGGGGAAAGATGTGGAATACGCGATACCTTTACATTATTCAGCTTAATAGGTTGGAGATATTGTTGGAAAAACTGCCCCAAACTAGAGCCCTGTGATCATACATCCAGTCAATTAGTGGGTATAGACCATAGTTGTCCAATCCGTTCGGTTCCGGCCGAAATGGCTGGAACGCCCCGTACCAGTAAAAAGAAAAAAGACAAAACAATGTAGTTTTTACCCCAGTTTTTATTCCGGCCTGTATCAGAAATTCCGGCCAAATTCCAGTTGGAATACACCGAGTGTGCCTTTCTGGTCTCCCACTTCTCTCTCTCTCTCAACACATTAACACTATATCTATCTCTAATATATAATTATGTATAGATATATTCCGGGTCCCGGTCCAGGCCCCCTATACCTATATATATATATATATATATATATATATATATTAAATTCCCGCTCCCCCTCTCCCAATATATATATATATAAAAAAAATTATTGCATCAACTTTAATTTAAAAAAATAAAATTATATTTAATTTTTTTGCTTTTTAATTTTTATAATTAATTAATTAATTAATTATGAACAGTACAACCCCGAAACGGCACACCGAAATGCTCCGAAACCAAAATATTCCGTACCAATAGAAAAAACGAAACACTAACCGAAGCAAAACTGACAACTATTGTATAGACAGCTGACCTGTGATATTTTTATATTATGAAAATAAACTTTCTTTTACTTATCCCCTACATGTATTCCAATGAATGATCGACTGATTTGTAAGCTTCTGCCAAAGCAGTCCTTGATGCATTAATATTAATCAACACTCACTTAATGAGCATGCCTGATGTGGAGATGCATCCAAACAACTAAAAACAGACCAACAAGTGCATTAGTATATAGATGGCCATACATACATGCTCGCCAAAGTTATATGTTCTGCACACTTCTGGACGAAGGAAATGTCGACCTTTATGATTCTCCTTCAATCGCAACCAATCATCCCAGTAAGTGGGGTTTTGTCAAGGAAAATGTTAGTAACATGCCTCAGCTCGAACTGTAAAAGCCTGACTTCAAACAATATATACAATTGAAAAAGGATATGCTTTTGGCCATTTAGGGGATAGTTCGTCCCAAATTGATTTAGTCAGCATCCACCCAAGACCAGGAAAGAAATCTGACCGATAAAGTTCATCTGCAGAACATTAAATAGGTAGTTCAAGGTCTTTGTTTCAGCTCATTGAAAGTAAAATTGATCATCGCATGGATACATTTTAGAGTGAGGGTGGTAGTATATGGGAAGCAAATAAGAAATGAACTTACAAGGATCATGCACAAACTGCTTTTGTCCATTGTCATTCCATGAGGAAACGGCCATAATGGACCTAACATGTTGGAAACCAAATGAGAAAGAAACTAGCTTTCCAAAAGCCTAAGATCCCCTGCTTTTTTATATTAAAATTTAATGTGCAGGAACTAGAAGACAGAAAAAGACATACTTATCCTTGTCAAGAAGAGCTGCCGCAGCCTCAAAGTAATCAAAAAAATCAGGGGCGATTTCCATATCATCTGTTTGAGAAGCAATACTTTAGCAAATAATTTCTCTCACATGCCCAAGTGAATATGGAGGGGAGAAAAGAAGTCCACCTTCAAGTATAATTACTCGGCTGAAATTATGCTTGTAAAATAATTGATCCATTGCCCATTTGTAATGCCCTAATGAAGATATATCTATAAGTAAGTATCTTTCAGAGGAAATCTATTGCACAAGAAGTGATCATAGCTTACTTGCAATCTTGTAATATGCAATCAATTCCCCAGGCCTTTCTGTATGTACTGGTTTGGAATCCAAGTGCTGCAAATGAACGAAAAAGAAACTAATGAAATCAAGCATTACAAGTGGAATGTGATGTCCTCAAAGCATGGCTTGACATACCACAAGTTTACATACATTATACATTCACCACGGTTATTATAGCAGGTGATAGACTTACATGCACACGCAAAAATACATAGATTACAGTTTACCTGAATGTACATTAGCTGATCATAACTCATAGCCTTGCTTCTAACATTTGGGTCTGTTCCATCCTGAAAATTTGGAAAAAGATAAATTATTACCAAAAGAAAACGGAATAGCTATATGGGGTTTCTTGTGCAACATAACTATTGGACAATAGCTGCGCAAGCCATGCTCACAACCAAACATAATCTGCATTTTAACAAGGGAGGGAGGGAAAAAAAAATAATGTCAGTACCTGAGATACAAAAAGTGGATACTTTGAAGCAACGGAGCTTTGATACCTGTGAACTTGGAAAACCAGTCAGCTAACCTGTAGGATTGAATTCAATCCAGTAGAAAACAAACTACATAAACATAAAACATACTTCAAAACAGACTTAATTGTCCGTTCTAGATAGTCAGCGCGATTGCATGCCATGATCACAACTGCTGCCACTGGTACCTGCAAGAAGAGGTGGAAACAGCTTGTATAATTTGAAGTGATGACTTCAATGGCAACACAGATGTAAGAAAAGAAGAAAACTCAGAAATTATCCACGGTTCAAGAACTGTACCTTATCAACCAATTTTTTAAGGCCTTTTCCTGCAACATTAGCATAAAGAACATGCTAAGTTTCTGATAATGTTTCCGTAAATACAGAAAAAAAACTAACCGCTAACAGCAGATGCAAACTGCCCGAAAGAAAACCTGGCTAAATAGGAACTGGCAGCGATCAATGCTAATTTCAAGGAAAGGAGAACACAAAAGGTAAAACATATCAGAATTAACCTTCTACCCGGTAAAACAATTTGGTTCTTTGATACCCACTCACAACAAAGAGCCTGCACATATTTCAAATTTCTCGCTTCCCCTTTTCCACAGGAACAAAATTCTTAAGGTGGTCTCCGGGTTCGCATTTTGCAAAAACCTAAGACCGGGTTTCTATGTACTAAATTAAAATAAAAGTTGGCAAGCAACAATCAGCGATAGGAGCAAGCTGAAGAGCGAAACCGAAAGAGTAAATGATGAGAGCTTTCGTAGAAGTTCAAGTAGGAAATAAAAGAACATACTTTCAAGATCTTCAAGAAGCGCCTTGAGCTGCGTACACTCTTCGCTTTGTCGTCTATTTTGGTCTGAAGTTATTTCCATATAATAAATAAATAAATCCAATCCATTCCAATTCAATAATTGTCATGAGAGGGGGGGGATAAGCAGAAGCACCTCGAAGAGAAACAATAGTGCCTTGCTGAATACTAATCTGGTCAATAAGCAAACGTGATTGACTTGTACAGTGACTCTCCGATTCAATGGCGGCAGCAAGCCGATCCTCGTACTCTGATTGCGTCACAAATAACCGCATCTGAGAAATACACAAAAGTTGCAAATGATTTCATGGATCCGCGAGAGAAGAAAAGGAGACGGTGACCCCCCTACCTACCTGGATATAGAAGAATGCGAGTGCGGCTGGTATCAGAAGGCATCGATAATCGCATCCCATTCTTCCCATCCCAGCTTTTCTGTTATTGATTAATTCTTCATCGTTCTCTCTGCTCTCTGATGCTCCATACGAGGGTTTGATTTTCTTTTACATCTCTCTATACTCTCCTAGCAGTTTCAATTTTCCAATATTCCAGTGGACCCAAATCAGCCACCCAATAAGTCCTTGCCACATTTTCCAACGTTGATTTTGGCATTGCTTATCAACCTGTTTTTTGCTGCTTATCGATGGTTTTTTTTTTTGTTTTTTGTCATTTTAAAAACCGGCGGTTAGTGTTTTTAGATCATTTTGATGTGCTGATGTCAAAAATAATTTTTAAAAAATAAAAAAATATCATTTTGATGTATTTCAGCACGAAAAGCACTTTGAAAATAAGCAGGAACCACACTCCCAAACACCTATTTAGGTTCACAATTTAAAATGTTTTTATATTAAAATAATATTTTTTTAATTTTTCAAATAAATAAAAAATCAAATTTTTAAAAAGCACTAAACTGATTTAAAAAAAACTATCGAGACGGCATTATCGTAGCCAAACCTTTTGCGAATGCCGTCATTGCTATTGTCGGTGCAGCGCTGTTCTTGGTCTTTCCTGTTCTTTTAAACGCACCGGATGGCTTATCGGCTGTTGCTGGTTTAACTGATGATTGTATGATGTTATTGGTACACACTCGTAGAAAGCTTTCATCTTTCTTTCTCTGGTAAATTCTCAAAGATCAACACTCCCATGGCAGCAACATCAGCTAAAATACTCCAAGGAGTCAAGCGGGTCAGCGTTGCAATCGAATTTAACCCCTTTTGAAAAGGAAAACAAGTTACAGCCCCCCGTATACACCGACTCTTAGCTGACATTCAAGAGGCAATAACTTGAGAAGTCAAGCCATGGGGATAGATTGACGTTCATTTCTGTAACGACCTTGTGCGTGGAATCGATACAAGGTGATGGCTTCCTGGACTCGATGGGCTGGGTCCATAGCTTAGTTCCGCAAGAGTTTATTTTCCCGCGGCGTACCGAGAAAACAAAATACAATTAAAAAAAAACTGTATAGGCATTTTCTAATCAAATGCCTGCACTATATTGCGGATGTAGTATGAGTGGAATAAATAATTTTATAATTGTTGAGATTAAAATATAATATTTCAGTATATAAAATTTAATATAATAAAAAAGATAAATATTCTCTATCATAATAATAGTAATATTGAAGTCTTAACATCTTAAATTATCATCACTATCATTATTAAAACAATAAATATTATTTAACAAATCTGAGAGGGAAATAAAAAAATATTAATAAAAAACATTTAAGAACAAAAACTAAAATTATTATTATTATTCTTAATATTAATATTATTATTGCTTTAATAACGGGGAAAAAATGAAATTAAATCAAAGGCTTAAAAAAAGCTTAAAAATATTAACAAAAAAGCAAATGTAAAAATAAAATAAATAAAACAAAATGAAAATTACTGACCGGAAAAAAAAAAAACTTGAACTGAAAATTAAAAAAAAATATCACACTATGTTGCGGGGTGAGTGATTTTTTTTGTAATTGTTGGGATGGGAGAAATTAATAGGAAATGATGGTCCAAAATTAAAATATAATATTTAAACGAATGGAATTTAATATAATAAAAAAACATCACCATATCTTATTCTAAAAATAGGAACATCGAAGTTTTAACATCTAAAACTATCATTGCAGTTACTAGCAAAACAATAAAAAATATCAAATTATCCCTATAGAAAAAAACTAAAAAATATTAACAAAAGAGTACATGAGAAAAATAACTAATTTTTCTTCTTCTTCTTCTTCTTCTTCTTCTTCTTATTATTATTATTATTATTATTATTATTATTATTATTGTGTTAATAATTAAAAAAAAGAAAAAAAAATCATAATAACTTTAACAAAATATCAAACAAAAAAATAAAATAAAAATTATGAGGTAAAAAAAATTATTTGACTTGAAAATAATAATAATAATAATAATAATAACAACAACAACAACAATAAAACAATAAAATAGATAACAGCAAAAACAAATAAAATAAGTAGAAAAAATGACAAAACAAAAAAAATTATTAATAGGAAAAAATATCAATTGACTTGAAAATTAAAAAAATAGACTGCACTACGTTGAGGGCTAAGCAAACAATTTTGATAATTTTTTGATTTAAAGTAATTTATAGATTTCACTAATTTACAAAAAAATATAACATCTACACATGTAAAGTTTGATATGATACAACACATCAATACACATTACCGTAACAATAATATCTAGGCTTTGACATCAAAGAGATGGAAATAGATAATTGCCTAGAAAGTTTTTCAAAAACAAATATTGGAAAACATAGTTTTTTTTCCCACTATTTACATTAACCTTTGTGATGTTGTCGGTTAGCACTACGTCGCGGGTCGAATATATAATTTTTATAACTGTTGAAATTAAAAGTTTGATATAATAAAACAGATGAGCATACTTTATTATAATAACAATAATATCAAGATTTTAACATCTAAAATTATCATCACTATCATGGCCAAAATAGTAAAAATTATTAAATTACCCAGAGAAAAAAAAAATTACAGTAAAGCAAATACGAATAAAAATTAAAATTATTATTATTATGATTATTAATATATTATTATTGCGCTAATAATAATAAAAAAATAAATCAAAGACTAAAAAAAGCATAAAAACTTTAATAAAAGTGCATATAAAAAATATAATATATGATAAAATAAAAATAAAAATTATTAGCTGGAAAAAATTATTTCACTTGAAAATTAAAAAAATTGTTCACTCTACATTGCGGGCTAAGAAAACATTTTTTATAAGAATTGCTGGATCAAAATTAAAATATAATATTTATATATGCAAACTTTAATGTAATGAAATAAATTAAAATACCCTGTTATAACAATATCAAAATCGGAGTCTTAATATATAAAACTTATTATTGCTATTACTATCAAAATAATAAAAATTATCAAATTATACCGAGAAAAAAAAAACAAAATAGTAAACAAAAAAAAAACAATTAAAACATTATCATTATTATTATTATGAAAGAATAAATAAATAAATGAAAAACTAAAAAAATCATAAAAACTTCAGATCAATAAAAAAAATATAAAAAAATTATCATTATTATTACTGTCAAAACAATAAAAAAATATCAAATTATAAGGAGAAAAAAAAAACCTAAAAAATATTAACAAAGGAGTAAGATAGAAAAATAATTAAATTATTATTATTATTAGTAGTATTATTATTATTATTATGTGTGTTAATAATGAAAGGGAAAAAAAATGAAAGACTGAAAAAATCCTAAATTTTTTAACAAAACATAAAAAAAAAAAATAGTCATTGATATAACTATTAAAGGAATAAAAATTATCAAATTATCCCGAGAGGAAAAAAATATAAAAAACATTAACAAAAGAGTAAGTAAGAAAAAAAACATTAAATTACTATCAGTATTATGTTAATAATGGAAAAAAAATAAAAGACTAAAACAATCATAAAAACTTTAACAAAAGATCAAACAAAAAACCTCAAATAAAAATTATCAGGTAAAAAAAGTCATATGACATAAAAATAAATGTAAAAAACGAATAAAAAGCTACAAGAAAAAACAAATAGACAGAAAAAAAATACAAATATCAATTTCCAAATGATCATAGATGTAAAATAAAATTTAAGAACTAATTTTTTTGAAAAAAAACATCACCCCAACAAATAAGAAAATAACAAAAATTCAAAATCAAAGCTAAACACATTTATATGTGCATGGATAAAAGTAAGGATTATTCTAGAAATAAAAAGAAATAAAGATATTAAAATAAAAAATTAAAAGTAATATGGCTGAAATGAACATTAAATATAAAGATATTAAAATAAAAAATTAAAAGTAAAAGGGCCGAAATGAAAATCAAATATATTATCAATTTTAATCCAAGGAGAAAACTGAAGAAATTAAAACTACTGTACCGAATAAATTCATCTTTTTCAATCCAATCCGGAAATTAAAAGAAGTGGGACCAAATTGAAAAATAGACATTGAATCAATTCCAATCAGAGGACCCAATCGAACAAAATCAAAACTTATATACCAGAAATTAGGAGAAAAAAATGAAATTAAAACTGCAGGGATCTAAGTGAAAAAGTATACAACTCGGGGGACTCTCCTGCACTTGTACGTGCGGGAGAGAGAGAAACATCTCCAGCGACTTTAACCGGCCACCGCCGCGTCCACGACCATCTGATGGTGAAATGCGCCGACGCGGGAGGAAGAATAGGAGGAGGCGCATCAATGTAGACTCTGGAAGCTCGTCTTCGGCCACCGTACGACTTCTCACGCGCCACCTAAACAAGGCGTGGGGCGGAAAATCGGCTGGCACATGCTCTGCACGCCCTGACAGTCTCGGGAAGAAATAATAAAAAATAGGGTTAATTACCGTCTTACCCCTATGCCCAAGTCACCTTTTTTATCTTATTAGGGGTCAAAAACGTATTTAGTCATTTTTAAAAAATAATAAAATAAGTAGAAGACCGGTTGGCCGGACCGGACGGGTGCGGTTCTGTAGTGTTTTGAAATATATATATATATATATATATATATATATATATATATATATATATAAAAGGGAAAATACATGAATGCCCTTAGTGGCTTAGAATTAGGTTAAGGGTGTTATAGTAATTGTACAAGCTAGTAAATATAAATAGAAAAGAAAAGAAAAAAAAAGAGAAGTAAACTGAAAATTTGAGAGAGAGAATCGGGAAGAGAGAAAGAAAGAAGAAGAAGAAGAGAAAAGAGGGAAAGAGAAGAGGAGGAGAAAAGAAGAAGGAGAAATAGTTGTTAAGATAATGTGTATGTTTTAATATGTATAAATGTAGTTATTAGTTGCGATTTTTGTTTGGATTGATTGTTAGGGTTTGAGGATTTTATTTGGGTTTGATTGATGAATTAAGAGAGATGTTAAGGGTTGAATGTGTTGGGTAATGGTTTAATTAGTTTGATGGTAGATGATTTTGAAGTTTTGAGGTGTTTTGTTTAAGAAAATATTGAGAAAAAAATGGTGAAAACCCTTGCTGGAAATTCAGGTCTGGAGGTTGAAGATGACAAAAATTCATTTTGTTTGTTTTGGTGAAAATTTCAGTTTAGTCCCTGAACTTTGGAAAATTATAATTTAGTCCCTGAACTTTGGAAAATTCCAGTCTGGTCCCTGGAGTGAAATTTGAAATTCTGGATAGAATTGAGGTTGAATTATGGACAATATTTTAGTATAATTATGAATTTATGAAGTGTTCAATTTAGTCCTTCAATTTGATAAAAATTACAATTTGACCCTAAAAATATAAAAAAATTTCAGAATGACCCTTAGATGAAATATAAGTATTTCAGATTGGTTTGATGGATAATTGAGGCTTATTGGATGAATTATTATCAATTTTATGAATTGTGAAATTTGAATTAGACTTCGGAAGAAACCATTGTTTTAGGTTTTTGCGGAAAAATGGATAGTTGAAAAAAAAAACACATAGGATTATGAGTTGAGCTCTTAGATATGTTATAAAAGCTATTTTATGTTTTTGAGTCATTTTTGAGTATATCTTCTTTTATATGTTCAGATAATCCTGATATTCTGCTAGCGGTACATCAGTAGGATTCCGTCAGTATTCTACTTTTTGAGTTTCGATTGCTTTTAAGTCAGGTGAGTGGATAATATTTAATATGCATGAGAAATATTATAAATATTTGATTTGCTAGTATTTGGATTATGCTTCTTGATAATATATACATTGATTACGATTCTTGATACGATAAAGCATAATCAATTGTTGAATATACATTCTTGATATGAGCTAATATATGATTGTGAATTGGTTGATAGCTCCTCATTTGATTGATACCATGAGTTGAGCCTTTGAGATATGAATGTCTGTTTGCTTATGATATATATACCTATGGTATGCTAGTCAGAATACCCATGCTAACAAGGTAGTGTTAGCCTTTGTGCACATCGTATCTGAAACCCTAGTTGGTCGGGGGAGTCACCAACCTGTGTGGACTGATCATCCCACAGTACGGAGCCTCATGCTCATTGCATTCTGATTTTCTGACGAGTTTTACCTTATATACATTCTTGTTATGACCAATTTGAGAAATTTTTTGTAAAAACTCCGAGCCGAATTGATAATATACTTCTCATTGTTATATTATCTCGTATGTGTATATTGGATATTATCTACTCACTGAGTTGTTGAACTCACCCCCTCATTATTTATTATTTTCAGGCTCGTAGCTCGTTAGCAGTTCATTATGGTTGAAATTTCAGAACTTATTATTTTGGTTGTAATCAGCACTTTTATTTTTGTCGAGTTAGCGCTCCGCATTTATAATAAGGTTATTTAACTTTTGTATTAAGACGTTTGGATTATTTTATAAAATCTATTTTGTTAGTTCCGCTGCGTTGGACTCTAATTATGAATGATAAGCTTGTAAGTTTGGGTTCGCATAGGTGTGGAACCTCGGAGGGGAACCATGCCTGTGTGCCGGTCACGGATCTAGGAATCGGGTCGTGACAGGTTCGATGTGCGCAATGACGAAGGAGCCCCTGATTCTGGCGGTGTTTTTTGTCGTTTTCGGGGGGGATTATCGTTAATTCACTGTTCAAAAGCGGATAAAATAAAAAAAAAGCACACACGCACGCGAAGCATAATTCAGAAATGTCCAGTCTACAGTATTTTTACTCAGAAGCTACAATACCTGTATGATCTGTTTTAGTAGATTATATAATTTAATAATACTTTTATTTAATATGAAAATAAAAACATGTTATATTGACTTGAGATAATATTGAAATAAATAAAATGATATTAAAATAAAAACATGCTATATTGACCTGGGCTAGGATGCATAAATCATTGAGATAAGATTAAAAAAATAAAGTGATATTAAAATAAAAACATATTATATCAACTTGAGCTAAAATGCACAAATGATTGAGATAATATTGACGTTAATAAAGTCTTTTCAAGAAAGTCTTCTCAAGTTCCCAAGAAGACGGTACTTCTTTTCTCCAGTCCGATTCCAATCAGCCCTCATTCGACGGCTCAAGCGTCGACGAAATCATCGGCAATCGGAGAAAGCATCGCGGCTGCGATGGGTTTCAATACTGTTCCATTTATGAAATCTATACAAAATTAACCAGAACCATAAGGAGAGGAGATTAAAAGTCAACTACATCGTGTGATTGCGATTAAAATAAAAACTTACAGATTGCTATTCCTTTTCTTTAAAAATGATCTGATGAGGATGAAGATGATCGCGCAGATTTAAAATGTTTTTTTATGCAATTATTTTTTTAATCTCAATTACAATACCAAATAAACCCCAAATACGTAACATTATAAACTCAATTATTAATTTAAAAAGTAATTATATCGAGATTATAAAAATTATGTTAAAATTACATTTTTATTTTATTTTCTTTGTTGACAACTAACTCATGTTCTCTTACATTCAATAAATCTTCTTGTATAGTTGGTGACTTGTCATCTTTGTTGGTAGGCCCTTGAGTGATGTCAAAATTATATTTGTTTCTGTATTTTAAACTTATTTCTTAAAATATATTTTATTTCAAAACATTTTTTTTTAGTGTTAATATATATTTAAATAAAAAACATTTGTTAGCACAGTAAGGGCAAGTCCAAGGCAGAAGGCATATTGAGAGGCAAAGCTAAATTTTTTAAATTTTAGCTATTCTGATTTGGATCTGGAACACTTGATGGCTACACTCGGGTTCTCCATCAAATTGAAACGCAAACCATGGATCAAGAACCTTCATCACGAAAAGCACAACCTAAGATCTTTGGAAGAAACAAAGCTAGAGAAAAAAGAGACACAAAATACTATACCTGAGAGAAAAATTGAGGTTGGATTACTCCTTTTAGCTTCAAAACATGGATTACTCCTTTTAGCTTCAAAACAAAGGGATTTCTCTGCTTTTTAAGAAAAAAAAGAGATTTAGATAGAATTATGGACGGGTGTGTGGCGGGGAGATAAGAAATGGGGTGGGTAGGGTTTTAATGGGGGAACAGGGGTAGGGCTTTTTAGTTTTATTTTGAGATGGGGGAATCGGGGGGTGGGTTTTTATATTAATTATTATTATATTATAATAATAATAATAATTATATAATTATAATTATTAATTATTATATTATAATAATTATTATTATAATAGTAATTAGCATAAAAATTAGGAATATTAATTTGTAATTAAATTGATTGAATTGTTTATAATAAAATTTATTTTAATTAATTATGTTTAAATTTATTAGTTATTTGTTAATATGTTCATTTTTTTTAAAAGTTTTTCTAACATTCAAACACAATAAATAACATTAATTAACTTCAAATACAATAACCATAAAAAAACATACAAATTACTTGAAAAATATACAATAAATAGCTTAAATTTCAAATTTCAAATATTGCAGGTCTTTTAATTATATTTAAATTCATTTTTTTAATTTAAATATAATTTAAAAATAATAATTTTATTGTTAAATATTTTTTTAAAATTAATTATTTAATTATATAACTTACTCCTATTAATTAATATATATTTAAATAAAAAACATTTGTTAGCACAGTAACAGACGGCTAGCCTGGAATTAAGGATCACGGCACAGACCCCCTAGGGCTGCCAGTAGCAATTCCCTATCCCTGTTACCAGTCAAGACCAATCCTGTTGAAAAAAGCATCATCATCAGCAAAAAGTTTACCACCAAGAGAAGACACGCCTCTCATAGCCAAGTCCGCGCCGTTATCGTCTAAGTCGAAGACTTTTGCAAATGTCTTCATTGCTATTGTTGGTGCAGGTGTTCTTGGTCTCCCTTATGCTTTCAAACGCACAGGTTGGCTAATGAGTCTTATTATGCTCTTCTCTGTTTCTGCCTTAACTCATTATTGTATGATGTTGCTAGTCATTACTCGTAGAAAGCTTCAATATTTTTCTGGTGGACTCTCAAAGATCAACTCTTTTGGTGATGTGGGTTTCACTGTTTGTGGTTCTATTGGGAGGTTCGTTGTTGATGTCATGGTTGTTTTGTCTCAAGCTGGGTTTTGTGTTGGGTATTTGATATTTATTGCAAACACTTTGGCCAATCTATTCAATTCGTCATCACCCAATAGCCTGGCTTCTCAAATCCTGTCCCTTTCAATGTCAGCTAAGAGTTGGTATATATGGGGCTGTTTTCCTTTTCAATTGGGGTTAAATTCTATTGCAACGTTGACCCATTTGGCTCCTTTGAGTATTTTTGCTGATGTTGTTGATCTTGCTGCCATGGGAGTGGTGATTGTTAAGGATGTTTTTATAATGATGGAAAACAGGCCTGAAGTTAGAGCATTTGGAGGTTTTTCTGTGTTTTTCTACGGGATGGGTGTGGCTGTTTATGCCTTCGAAGGGATTGGTATGGTCTTGCCCATAGAATCTGAAATGAGAGAGAGGGAAAAGTTCGGGAGAATCTTAGGGCTGAGCATGGGGCTTATTTCAGTGATATATGGAGCTTTTGGCGTGTTGGGTTACTTTGCTTTTGGAAATGATACCCAGGATATTATCACTGCTAATTTAGGGCCTGGACTCATTAGCCTCCTGGTTCAACTGGGTCTCTGTATTAATCTGTTCTTCACATTTCCTTTGATGATGAACCCTGTTTATGAGATAATGGAGAGAAGATTTTGGGGTGGAAGGTATTGTTTGTGGCTCAGATGGGTATCCGTCTTGTTGGTTACTTTGGTGGCTTTAATGGTGCCGAATTTTGCCGATTTCTTGTCCTTGGTGGGGAGTAGTGTATGCTGTGGACTGGGATTCGTTTTGCCAGCTTTGTTTCACTTGCTCGTTTTCAAGGAAGAAATGAGTTGGAAAGGGTGGAGTGTTGATGTAGGGATCGTGGCCTTAGGCCTTGTTCTTGCTGTTTCAGGGACATGGTATGCTCTGGTGGAGATCTTTGCTGTCAAGGTATAGGGCGAGTTCCTCGTAGAATATGGCAAAGCAGCAGCAAGTGTGCATTCCTATCCCCATTTTTATTGTAGACAAATCATGACGTTATCATCTCTTCACTGTGAAACTACCTTGCCGATCTGAAAATTGTAGGACTCTCATGTCTGATTCATAGATAGGATGTTTGTGGCGTGATGCTCCGGCATGGATTATAACCATGCTGCATCATACTTGTCATTTCTCTGGTGCAACTCGAGAGTATATAGATAGCAAGCAGACAGCGCTCTGAGGTTACCTTGTCTTTAAATTAAATTGCTGGATTCAATTTGTAAAAAATAAAAGAAATTTGTGGACTGTGTTTCAATGATATCTATAGGCTCCTTGAGCTCAGTTTAAACGGGCTAGCTTCAAAGCCCAGGTCCGCGTGAAATCTTTAAGAGGCATCCATGTATAGTCATGTCTTGGATGGGATGTTTAAATATTTGTAACTATCCATATATCCACTTTCTAATTACTTGTTGCTATTTAATATAAAATAAAAGAGCAAAATACTTATTTGAGGGCAATCATCTATTGTGTACATGAATCTGGTATATCAGAAGAAGAAGAAGACGACGACGACGACCAAATGATGCGGAACAGGGAGCGAACTCTGTCGATTGCAGTAGCTGTGTACATAAAGGGTCCTAGAAAGGCAGAGAGCGTAGTAGTAATAATAATAAATTTTGGCGTGATAGGAAGGATCTCAAGTGGACAAAACAAAGAAGAGAAGGAGGGAGACTGCTGGCACCCGTCATCTTCTTCTCCTTCAATAATGTCTCCCCACGGTGCAATCAGAATGTTACACATTGGCATCACGCTGTCCTTCAACCGACACGTGGGCAAATAATTCACATAAATAGAATGGCCCGTCCATGAAGAAAGGAAAGGGCCGGAGTCTAGGCAGACAGGCACGACGACGACGATCAATGATGATGCTGAAAAGAAAAGCGACGGCAAACGGGATGAAGGGTCATCGTCTTGTTCGTAATAACTCGTTGTAAATTCTGATCAGGGCACATCCAGTACTATAAAAGTCATCTGATCCAATGGTGATGGCCGAGTAGCAGCAGTACACATCATAATAACAAAACTTCTGATAGAGGAAGGCAGTGGGGATGGGTATGCCTTTTTTCTTCTTCCTTTGTTTGCCCACCACTTGTGCACCTGCCTCCCTTGAGTTTAAATATTCTCCCTTCATTGCCATAAGGCAGTGGTGATGGCTTGATTGGTGTACTCTTTGATTTTTTTTTTCAGAGGTGAGGAACTTCGTATTCTAGAAAGTACGAGCCATAATCCCGCATTGATTAAATTTGTTTTTTTGTCTGATTTTAATACATAATTTTTTTATTTTGGTTTTTAGTTATTTATTTATTTAATAGTTTAGTTTAGAAAAAAAAATAACCAACAAAAAAATATTTCATGGAAAAAAATAAAAAAAAAAGAAAAGAGAAAGAAATGCAAAAAAAGAAGAAAAAACATAATTAGAAAAAAAAGCAAAAAAAATAATAATAAAAAAAAATACTGCAACAATCTATAGTGAAATACACGGAGAGCTACGATATTCTTTCCACACAATTTAAATTATTGTTAATATATTTTATGATATATATTTACTATTAAAATCATATTTATTTGAAATTTTTATACCAGAATATATGTGTAGATCGATCTCTGTACATGCCGAACATATTGTAAATTCCTTATTATCACGCTCATCGTTATGTCTTTGCTGTTATACTATAATTTTACAAAAGATTTCGACATTTTTTACCCATGATTTAAACTTGCAAGGCTTTAGAGCGATAATAAAACAATATTGGAAGCTTTCTGAGAGAGATGGCAACCAAGGTACAATTTCAGTCTACGAAGGTTACAAAACTGTGCCGTGGTCAACAGGGGAGAAAAATGCCTTGGTGCCCACCTTTTGGGGTAAACTATAGGCGAACCCCAGTCTATTCATAGGCGTAGTAAAGTCTTCCATGATTGGATCGGTCTCACCCAATCACATGAAATTGCCCCAGAAAAGAAGTTATCAATCAACCCTAATCCAAGCAGATTGGACAATCAGCATGGAAAGTAAAAAGTCATTTGATGCAGGTGGGTCTTGGATCAGTGGTTGAAAGGAATTGTTCGTGCTTGTCACCCGCGATATCTTATTTATTCAGTGAAATTGTGAAATGGTAAGATATTCAGTGGATTCAAGGATCAAGGATGAATTATGATGCATTTACACTGATCGAATGTGATAAAAAAAAGTCATTTGATGTGATCGTAGAAAATAAAAAAACGCAACCATTTCTGCGCTGTTATTTGACTTGATGATGGACGGGAGATGAATGCAAACTGTGGAGCATGATTATACATCCTTAGGTCAATAACCCCCCTCTTTGTTAGCGCAACATTTATCCTCGAATTGATTGCCTTTGATGTGAGAGAACCAGCTCACTCCTACTCGGAGAAAAATATCTTAAGAAAGATATTTGCCACCACCACTCCTGCACACATCTCATTGCATGCTCAGCACCCTGTCTTGGTTGATATTTTGCAATCATTTAATGGTGTCCCGGGAATGCAGGGCCAGAAGCAAGATGTCGAGTACGGTGAACTTAAAAAAAACTGACAGTTAACTTGTTTTTCCAAAGCAACAATGTCTAGAAATTGAAGATTTTTCTTTAAACCAGCAGTGAACTGCGATTCATATTGGCATGCAGGCTGAGATTGCAGCAGCAGCAATTTGACCGAAGAAGTAGAGGCAGGGAGCAGTTGCTTTTCTGATCCAAAAATAGGGTGATGTTTTTGGCTTTGCTCAGTAGCCGTAAAGGCTAGCTACCTGTTTAACATCAAATCCACTCCCTGTATTCTACTACTGGCAATAACTCGGTGCTCCCACTAACGAATTTAAGTGAAGTAGTTAAAGCAAAAGAAGTAGCAGAGCAGGCTGGGACTTGGGACAGATCAAGAAAAAACCAAAAGATGATTCCCAGTCACTCAATTCATTCAAACAAAACAAGCATAGTTTCTCACAGTCAGTAGAATTCCCTTTCACTAAAGTTGATTCCCGGTTTTCCACAAACGCAAAAGAGTACACACCAGAGAGAGATGGAGAGGACGTTCTTTTCAACTTTCTAGTCTCAAAGTAAAGTGTGCCCCCACGTTGCAGCTGTCTCCAGTCCATTTCCCTCCTATTCTCCACCCCCCCCCACCTCACCCCTCTTTATATATCCCCCCACCCTCTCCTCCTCCTTCTCCCACCACCACTCAAAATGTCACAGCAATCTGATTTCTCTTTATCATTCTTTTATGCCTTCGTATCATTATTATTTATTCCCCATGTCTTTGCTTTCACGAGTACTACTCCCCAAGTACAAACCTTTAACACAGAACCAGACATTGTAAACCCAAAACTTCCACCAAGAACCCTCTCCTCCTCTAAAAAATTTGAGGGCTCATCAGATTTAGTCCATCTTCGTTACCATATGGGTCCAGTCCTCTCTTCAACACCGATAAACATCTACCTTATCTGGTATGGCCGTTGGGCTAATTCTCAAAAACTTCTCATCAAGGACTTCCTCAACTCCATCTCCCCCTCTACTGCTGCCGCCAAGCCCTCCGTCTCTGAGTGGTGGCGCACTGTGTCGTTGTACACGGATCAAACTGGAGCTAATGTCTCACGTTCGATTCTCATAGCCGGTGAATATACTGACAGTGCTTATTCACATGGGACTGGCTTAACAAGACTTACAATCCAACAAGTGATAGCTTCAGCAGTAAAATCTGCACCTTTCCCTGTAGATCACAAGAATGGGATCTACCTTATATTGACATCACAAGATGTGACTATGCAAGACTTTTGTAGGGCAGTGTGTGGATTTCATTACTTTACATTTCCATCTATGGTTGGCTACACGCTGCCTTATGCTTGGGTTGGTAACTCAGGCAAACAATGTCCCGAAGTATGCGCCTACCCTTTTGCAGTCCCTGGTTACATGGGTGGAGGGGGTCCAGGAGCCTTGAAGTCACCAAATGGGGATGTGGGCGTGGATGGAATGATTAGTGTTATAGGCCATGAGCTTGCAGAATTGTCTTCAAATCCTTTAGTGAATGCTTGGTATGCCGGGGAGGACCCAACAGCACCAACTGAGATAGGGGACTTGTGTGAAGGGTTGTATGGGACAGGTGGTGGTGGTGGGTATATAGGGCAGGTTATGATGGATAGGCAAGGTAAGACTTTTAATATGAATGGAAGAAGAGGTAGAAAGTTCTTGGTGCAATGGATCTGGAGCCCTGAGTTGAAGGCATGTTCTGGTCCTAATGCTCTGGACTGAATAGGGTGGTGGTCTTTTCCAGGACCAAGAAAAAAGGGGAGAAAAAAAAATGGAGAAGAGAAGAATAGATTATGGATGGTTAAGAAAATCTGGTTCCATGCTCTTGAACCATGATTTCTCTTTCAATTTTTCCTAGTTCTTGATTTAATATGATAATGGAAATTTGATGTATACACAAGTAGTGATGAGGGTGGAGCATGGGGAAGGAGGAGGGGAAATTTTCATTTTTTGTATCTCTTCAGTTTTATTTTGTTTTCTTTTTATGGTTAAAAATAATTATAGTTCAGATGTAGAAAGAGATGATGATAGATTTTGATTCAATATTTAAACAGAAAACTTATTAATTTACATTTGTACTTGGTTGTTTTTTTAATGACCTTTTCAGTAGATTTCTCTTTGTATTTGATGAATTCTGCCTGAGCACAAGCAAAAGGCCAACTGAATACTTTTCTTGAATGCCAGGATGTTATTTTTGTGAATCCTTTTGTTGGTCTTGTTTGCCATGGCCCATGCACAACTCCTCTTCAATTTACAAGACATTTTACTCTTAGACCTCGTTAAGTTTTGCTGGATTTGGAGAAGCTTGGATCTTTTTTCTTCCCAATCCCAGTCTCTCCTTTTTCGTTTTGAAAGCTTCACCACCTGATTATCAGTTTTAAGATTCTTACTGTTGATTTTGAATAAATTTCACTAACAGTTCTGTCATAATGAAAGGTAACACAGTATCCGACAATGGCAGTTAGTTATTGTTACTGCTAATGCATGATAACAGGGTTGTTGAGAGTTAAGCAATTGACAACAGCAGGATGATTACTTTAAACTTGAAGGAAGCTGCAGACAATGCATAACAGAACATGAATAGTAGTACATGCTTTGCCATGCCGCCTTTTCCATAATTCTCAAGCACTCACCTGCTAGTTGCCAGAGAGATGACTCAGGATGGGGTCTCAACATGTTCTGTCAGAAAACTAATGCCTAAAAATGAAAAAAAGTGCAGAGAACACCCCCCTCAACATATCCGATGTACATAAAGCCAAAAGTGATGTCTGAATCTTTAGTTGTTAATTGTTATATCCAAGTTAAGATACTTGATGTGGAGTGTAATCTTGGATTATGCTGCTATAGATGGATTATAATCCAAAGTCAAATAAAGGCTCAAATAGCAAACCCTCCCCTCCCATTCACACGATATAATCTTGAAAGTAATGATGTTTCTTTTCTTTTGCCTGGTTTTCTGGTAGCGTCTTCCTGTGTGTTTGACATTGTATGCTGGGATATTAATAAAAATCTATAAATTATACCTTTGTACTAATCAAAAAACGTTTTCAAGTCCAGATATTTTTAAATGCAAAATGACATTTGAAAAAAGGGAGCCTTCGGTGTTTTCATCTCAGGAAATTTGAAAATGAGGCCATGGCTTGGAATAATGACCAGACAAAGGCCTAACACATTCTTGTCCTCTAATTAGGCAGGTCTATTGGAAGACTTGGCAGGCCACTGCAGAAGAGCACTTTAATGGAACATTTGTGATCCACAGCTAATATTTGGGACCCATAAAAGCACGTTTTACTATGGTTGATTATTATGACGATTTAAGAGCGTTGCCTGATTTTTCAGGTCCATGCCAAGGCCATCTTCATCTTACTACCGGCCCCGTTTGGTAGGGTAAATGAAAAGGTTTTGGATGCTTTGGTTGCTGTGTAGCTGGTCCACTGTCACCCTGCAAGATAATGAACTAAAATCTTAAGTCAGCAGGTGTCCAAGGTTCATGGCCTAACTCAGCAAGACTTTAAAAACTGTTAACAAACAGATGCGGTGATGCCTTCATTTTCCTAATGGTAATGCTGATTACTGGTAGTTAATTCTGAGCTCAGGGAGTTGTTTTGTGAATAATGGTACTGGACAACAGTGTTCTAGATGGTCCAAAACGAGAGATTATATTCTCTTTGTTGATGCTTTTATTTATTGCTAATCAACCGTCCCAAACCAAACCAAACCAAACCAGGGCACGTTTAGGTATATTTGCGGGCTGTTTTTGGTTTGAAAACTATAACCTCGCCCATATTCCTAAATGGATACTGATTATATATTACCCATCCCGCATTTTTGAAACCCGCAGCAGCAAAAGAAACAAGTACAACCGATCCTTATCCTTTCGAATTGAACATGGGACCGTTGTTTTTAGTTACCATTGCTGGATAACATAAAAAAAAATCCATTGCAATTCCTGGATGGCCTTCATGTTGGTGCCCTTGCCATTCCTCTCGCTCCAAGTGGTATCATCGCGAAACAAAAAATGTCACCTGATACAAGGCTCCAAGATCTCAGGAGGCTGGAAAACTCATTTGAGTCTGCCAACAAGGAGCATTCACTGAAACAAGAACAAGTTATAAAGATGCGGGGGATGTATGACTCAAAACAGGAAACTTAAGAGCCGGCTTATGCTGTTGGATGCACAGTCACGAGTTGCTTGGTTTGTTCCGTTGTGCATGAAATCATCAAAGCTGGAAATAAGAGAAAAAAACATACGCAGGCTCTTGTACAGATTCTCTCACTGCGCGTAAATAACATAGATAAAGTGTATCCTGCAATATTATCGTGCAGTATTTCTACATTTCAGCACATAAAACACATAATAATGCAGACTGCCAAATAAGGAAAGGACCTTTTCCTTGCTTTCAACAATTTGTGCAAGTGCTCGTTAATTTCTTCCCAGAATATTACCAAGAAGAGCAATCCATCATTGGAAGGTTTTACAGTCAGCGTAATCTCCGGTGACACATTAATTGACCAATTTGGATTAAATAGTTACATTTGTAGCGCAAAAATACAATGTTGATTTCTTGTTTTCAGATTTACAATATCGTATCTTGCTCCTCCAACCCCACCCCCCGCTCCTGCCTAGCTGGATGCTATGAGGCAGCCACACCAAAAGAGATATTTTGGCAGCAGAGTTAAGACTGAAAAACAGGACCCGTGATTAATGACGGTCCTCTCCAGTAGTCCCGTATAAGAGTTATATCAGATTCTTCTTCTATTGTCAACTCGTGCTCTCTTGGATGCAGGCCCGGCTTGAAGATGCCCACTACTTGATTGGATCTAAATGAGAAAAAAATATTTCAGGTAAGATTTAACACTAGGAATCTTTTAGGAAAAGAAAAACAAAAGAAATATTGCAGTTAAAGGGTTTTCACCTTATTAAGCTTCTCCCTGACAAATCTAACAGTCTGATTCATTGACTGGGATGGAAAGTAATCCTGAAAATTATCACAAAATTGTGAATCATAACAATAATCCAAAACAAATCATGAAATTTAAATAATGCCATACTTATAACCTTGTTGATTTAAAAAGGTACTGCATTTTCCCCAGAAAAATACTTTACAATCTACATCAAGTGGCATCTTAAACTTAGTTTTGTAATTTCAGGGAATGAAGATTGTCATAGATAAATTCAAAATGTTAATCCGCATAGGATACTTGGCATGGTAAATATCAATTTCCTTACAAGAAATTGACACTCGTTCCAAGTTTGGACTGATCAACTCAAATATGAAACAGGGTTGAGTTATATCAGCTCAGCTGGTAGCTTACTCAATCCTCAGTTTTTGTCCCAAGAAACCCACTTGGATTTCAATAACAGAAACAGTCACGCCAACGGAACGCTGCAACAAAACACGAACATACCTGGTCAGAGGAAACCCTTGTAATAGGAGGATCACCTATCTGATGAATATTTTGTGATTCTCCAGAGTCCCTGCAGAAGTGTAGGACACATTAACCATGCGCATATGAAGTGAAACTGCCACAAATGAACACTTTCGTAGATGGGAGAAACTGGATATAAAATTTAAACAGCGTACAAAGATTGATTAGAGTTGAGGTGCTGAGAAACGTGGTCAATCTGCGATGCAAGCAATGAAGCATGGCTCGAAGTGCCCCCGCTGTGAACTTTGGGACCCTTGGTTCTTTCAGCTGGGACCGGTAAAACCAGTTACAAAATCCTTAACAGCCAGGCAAACTAGAATCATAGAACCAAATTCTAATTGTTCACAGAAACAGAAACTTACGGTTCAAACGTGCTACAACTTCCTTCTTTCTGCCTTCTAACTTATCCTCTGTGTCAGAGACGGTCTCAAAGTGAGGAGCATAGGAGACCTGCAAAGGGTTCCCCAGGAAAATGGATTCGTCCAATTTCCTTTTAGCAAACCTAGAAATTAAGCACATGATTTATTATTATTTTTATTATTGGATAAGGAAAAAAAAATCAAAGCCCAGAAGTTGAAAAGGATGGATGAAATCATCAGCTCACCTGGCATTGCTGATCAGACGGAATTTGATCCAGTATACATCAGTAAATTGTTCACAATCTTCTGCATCCATTGGTTTACACCTTCAAACATTTTTTTTCTTTCCATTTTATAAAAGAATGATATTAAGAAAATTAAAGTAGTAAAAAACGAAACAGAAGAAGAGGAGAAGTGGGTTTTACTCACTCTTCAACGTCCCCATAAGAGGCAAAGAGTTTGAACAAATCATCACCGCATCCCAAAGCAGGAACGTTCCTCACTATCAAATATCTGTTCAAAAACCACATTTTTGTTAATCCGATATAAGGAAAACAAGAAGAAAAGAAAAGATGGATAGAGACCTTGACTCGTCACAGACAGTGTAAACACGAACCGCCGTTGGATGAGGAGGAGGAGAGCGGTCTCTGTGTCGAGGAGGCATGGCATCTCCTGATTTGGTTTTGTTGATATGTTGAAGCGGCTAAGGTATTTTCAATCCATTAATTTTTTATTTCAAAGACCTTTGTATTTATCTTAAAATACCGTTTTTTTTTAGTTTTTTTGTCTCGAGCCGAGCCGAGCCGCGTTGGATTTTACAGCCATCGATACTCTGTTTTTCTTTTTTTAAGCTGGACCGGCCCATTCTGATGTTTTTAAAATACCTTGAAATCAAGACATACAAGGGGTAACACAAGAGAACATGGAGCCACGGGAGCATAAAGTATAGTTTACCCCTAAAGAAAAATAATGATTTAAAAAAAAAAAAAAAAAAAAGAGTAACGCCCTGTTTGTTAGTCAGTGAGGGGGGGCAAAGCCCAAAAATAAAAATAAAAAGGGGCAGGCTTGTAGAGAAGACGAAGAAGAAGAATGGAAGACCTTCTTTATTAGATCTCCAAAAACGCTCCTTAAATGAACAGCTCAACCAGCAACAACAAAAGAAACGTGATCATCGTCATCTTCGAAACGTTTCGCCTTCTCTTTCCAATTCAAGCAATTCAACAACGACCCCTAATTCTTCTCAAATTCACAAAGCTGCCACTAGCACTGCTGCTGCTCTCCGTCGATCCACTCGCCGCAACCCCACCCACGACGACAGCTACCAGGCCTCTTCTGATGATGAAGACAACACTGAATTGAATGGAAAGCGCCATCGCGAGAAGAAGCTGAAGCTGGTTCTTCAATTGCCCAAATCAGACACTAATTCGACGTCGCTTAACTCGACTGGAGAGGAATCGAACGGCGAGGAAGAGAAGAATACGGGGTCGAATGAGAAGAAGAGGAAAATCGTTGGAACTGAGAATGAAAAGGTAGGTAAAAAATCCAAACTTTTTGGTAAAATGGTGGGAAAATTAACGAAAGGAAAGCTCCTTGAAAAACGGGTTTGTGTATGCAATGCTGGGATTTTGACTTCGGTCTGAAAACTTCTATTTTCGAATATTAATTATACTAATAATGTATTATAATAAATCTTTTTAAACCACACGCCAAAAAAAAAAAAATCTTTTTAGAAAAATAAATAACGGCAAGAGAGTAAAGTGTTTATTATGGTAACTGTAGTTTCTCATTTTGGCTGCTTTCAACTTGTTAACACTTACTCACCAATAAAGTGTTGATTTTAGTTTGTTATTTCTATTAATTTCTTCGTGGGATTTTATTTTTATTGTTATTTTCAGGGAGATCAGAAGTCCACAACTGGAACGAACCCAACTAGCCATGTCCAAGGTTTGATTGTCCGTTAATGATTTTACAGGCCCATCTGTTCAAAAGGGCTGAATTTGGGGAGTTTTGTTTGGTTTATGTGTTCACTTGTTTTGTAGATTCTGGATCGTCAACGCCTTTACCTGATAAAAAGCTTTTGCTGTTCATCCTGGACAGGCTTCAGAAGTGTGTTTTTTCTTTCTTTGCAGCTTTCAAAGTTGTTGAGTTTTTGTTTGCTTTATGGGCTTTAGTGAACCGAGTGAGATTTATTTGTTTTTTATTTATCATTGCAGGAAGGACACGTATAGTGTGTTCTCTGAGCCAGTGGACCTGGATGAGGTTAGGTTTTTTTCTTAATTATGTATTTAGCTTTTCAGAGTTGTGTATGTGCTTTTGTTTGTTGATTTTTGGTTGATAACATCTGACTTGTTATGCAGCTGCCAGATTACCTTGATGTCACTGAGCATCCCATGGATCTTGGAACCGTAAAAAAGAAACTCTCTAATAGAGCTTATGGCAGTTTGGAACTATTCGAGGTTGGTAAATGTGATTGCGATTATGTCTTTCCAACAATCCCCTTTGCTTTTATTTAGGTTCAGTGTTTTTAGGTAGTTATGGTTTGGTGTAAAGAGATGGTTCTTATTTAGGAGGGCACATGCATAACAGGGAGAGAAGAGTCCATAAAATTAAATGTAGACTAGGCTCTGCTGATTTCTCTGCATTTGTATGATGGACTTAACACTTGAGGAATAAAGAGATTAAGGGATAAACAGCCCTTGATTTCATGCAGGTTTCTATTGGACATGGGCATGGCACCAGAAATTATTACATTCATATGAGAGCAGATTTTGTTTTCAACTGCATGACTTCTGTTCTTTTAGTATGCAGATAGATCTTTAAAGAGTATTCCACTACTTGTGTCATTGAGTTACCATACTTAAGAGTCCTCAATCCTTTCAATTAGACTGTTACATTGGGTTCAATGCTGATCAGTGATGTTCACTTCATGCATTGACATATCATTCTAGTAGTTACGTATAATTAGATTCACATCAATGAAATACAACTTATTACTTTAAGTGAGTCACGAAGAAATCCTTGGGCAATTTGTAATCCCTACTTGTGCCAAACTATTATAATTAAATGTATGCGGAAGAGTTATTGCTCAATTTGTAAGATAGAGATGCCAATTTAATGTGAATAGCTCCATGCTTGACCTGATTACATGGATAAATGCTAGAATTTTCTCTGTAGGTGGTGTATTTTTAATGGTTGTAAGCTAGGAATGGAATGATTTTTGCATTTGTGCATCTCCTGCTAGTTAACTGGGAGACTAAAGAGGCTGAGAGGTACTAGCTCTGTGGTCATGTCCATCATATATTGGTTGATAAACTACTAATTATCACAATTCTTCATTTTCCTTGGCCAATTGATTGTGTATCCATTTGCAAGAGATAGAACCTCTTTGTCCTGGACGAAGCTTCACAAGACTCCAATTCCTGCTCCATGCATGTACATGTTGACATGTGAAATTTGGCTTCCTTGCTGCCTCTTTGAAAGAAAAAGAAGGTTTAATCAGATTCCAAGTGAGGAAAATATCCCAATCTAATGATATTCTAAAATCCTCTGTACTTTTCTTGGATTTTGAAAGAAATTTATTGGATTTTCAACTTATTGTCATGCAGGAAGATGTTTTCTTAATATGCACAAATGCAATGCAGTATAATGCCCCAGATACCATATCTTTTCAACAGGTAAAGTCAGCATTTACCTTTGAATTTGCCATTTCCGTGTTGTCTACACATGTTTTTGAATCCCCTATTACTGCCATGCACGATCCATACAAGAGTTGGCAAAAAAGAACTTTGAAAATTTGAGGCAAGCTAGTGATGATAATGAAACAGAACCTAAAGTAGTAAGAAGAGGGAGGCCACCTTCTGAGAATTCTAAAAAATCACCGGGCAGGCCTTCATTGGACCTTGCTGGTTCTGAGCTCCCCCCAGGTGCAACTCTTGCTACAGGTGGAGAGAATAAATCTTCAGAGAAGTCTGGTTTTGAAGATTTGTCAGGACAATTTCATGGTTCCTGCATTGAAGCTCATGTGGCGACTGACAACAGATTTGAGAAGAATGAAGAAACTGCAGGTATGGAACTTCAATACTACTTTCTTTGTTTTCTATTTATAAAATTTGTCCTTTTCAATTTCATTTGTCCGCACTGTTCCATTTCTGTACTTAACATAATGACAAGGTATTTTCACCTTTATTACAGGTTCTATATTTAAAGGGAAGCATATTAAGAAGCATTTGGCACTTGATGAGAACAGGCATGACACATATAAGCAATCCCATCCTTCAGCTGGTGGACGAGTGCCATCTGTGCTGAATACTTTTGATGCAGAAAGGAAGCAGCTAGTGGCTGTATGTATCGCATCAATGCCCACTTTCTATTTAATTCCTTATAGTGCAAAATGAAGCCTCATTTATGGAAATGGCCCATACAAATAATGGTGGGTCAAGAGGAATCAGAAAAAAATTAAATAGTAAAAAAACAGTAGAATATCTCTTGGCTATTTAATTTGGTATAGCAGGTCACTTGGTTTTATTCAGCGAAATGTGAACCTTAAAAGATCCTAACAATGATAAGTGGTAGTAATGATGCAGTTAAATTTTATCAGGTATTTGGAATAGAATTTCCCCTTTACGGTATACTGCTCTGTCCACAAGTGCCCCCAACATGTCCTGCTAAATTCTGATTCAACTTAATTCGCCCTTATTATGGGGTTGTTTGATTTTCTTTTTTCTTTGCATGAATTAGGTGGGACTTCTGACAGAGCATGGTTACACAAGGAGTATAGCACGATTTGCTGCGAACATTGGACCTTTTTCCTGGACAATTGCAGTTAAAAGAATAGAGAAGTCTTTAGCGCCTGGAGTTAAGTTTGGTCCTGGATGGGTTGGAGAAAATGACATCCCCCCACACAAGCCTTTATTTTCTTCACCCCTTCCAAGTCAGCTGGCACCACCACCCTCACTGCCACTACAAAAGCCCTTCTCCGCTCTTCAAAGTTCAGCTGCTATTGCTACAGCTTGCAGTGTTAGATCGAAACAAGAGAAATTGTCTACGAAACCTGAGAAAGATATTTTTCCAGAGAAGCAGTTGCCTTAAACTCGCCTGTCAGATGCGCATTTAAGTCCTGTTCCTCCACCCGCCTCAATGACTACATCCGTCTCAGCTGTCAATAAATCGGAACCTTTCACAGAAAGAGCAGTATCAGTATCAAAATTAAATTCCCGTTCTGGATTTAATGTGCTGAACAGTAGTGCGGGTGTGATAAACCAAAGGGCTCCATTTCAGCTTCATCAGAACTCAGCCATTCACCCTGGCTTTATTGGATTTAATGCCACGTGTGGGTTTAACCATGTAACCCAAATGGGAAAACTAATTGGAGTTGCGAGGCCTGCTGGGTTAGGCATTCAGTCATCTCAGATGGCTGACAAGGTCTCTAGAACTAATTCTAACCTGGTCCGTTCAGCAAATGCAAGCTTCATAAACTCAAACAAAATGAAGTTTCCCGAGAATTCAAGTTCAATAAAAATCAGTGGTGCATTTGCCGAATTCCGGGAGCGAGGTAGTGGAGGCCCCGAGATCTGTTGACCAAGCCCAACCAACTTGGCAAGGGTTATATCCAAATCCAAGACCAGATTCTGTCCCGCCTGACTTGAATGTAAGATACCAGTCTCCAGGCTCTCCTAGTTATGGTCGCGTTGACCTAGCACAGCCAGATTTAGCCTTGCAGCTTTAAGCATAGTTGAGCGTTTTTCTTCTTCTTCACAGATGATTAAGTTAACCATAGTGGTGACCAATGCTACTTGCCCTTGTGGTTTGGGGTTGCATCTCAAACCACTCAACCAGGGTTCAAACTTTGGCGCCAGCACAGAACCACATAATGGGCTTGGCATTTGTACTTCCAGATGTTAGACCAAGTCAAGGTCTCCTCAATAAGGATCCATCCAGGTCTCACCCAACCGCGTTGTAAAATTGTAGG
The DNA here is from genome assembly GCA_015731905.1 of Salix dunnii. Lineage (NCBI taxonomy): Eukaryota > Viridiplantae > Streptophyta > Magnoliopsida > Malpighiales > Salicaceae > Salix > Salix dunnii. The sequence goes on along the minus strand of CM027667.1, from coordinate 10,671,257 downwards.
TTGTTTCTGTACAGATTAATGTATCCTGATTCATGAGTTTAAGAAAAGGTTTCATCTGAAACCTTGGAAACCAAAAATACCATGATGTTCTAAGACTTTGATTCAACATGTTAGATGTTTTTCTCACGATAACAAAATTCAACTTTGAAAAGCAATATTCGTTTTGGAATTCGACGGTTTCTGGAATTCAACATGCAGTGTAGGCATCAAGACTTGTCTAGTTTCAAATTTCGATTCATACCTTAAATTTTCTGCTTGTTGGCGATATGTGTAACGCGGCTTAGCTGTCAAATGTCATTTCTTCTATCATCCAGGAGTCGCTCTTTGATAATACGATTATTATAGTAACATCAGCAAGGAGACGAAGGTATTTCGTCTCTTGTCGTCGTTCGTTTTTACTATTTCAAAGGACAAAACTTGGGGCTACTGTATCCATAAAGCACAAGATTGTTGCCATGTCCAATGGGTTTTCAGGTCAAGAATCACTTTGAAAACTTTGCGAGTGGGAAGTGGGAACATGGTGACTAGCTAGTCATCATTTGTCGGCAACCAAATGCCACAGCCCCAAAAGTAGTTGCCGATTTTTGTCTAACAACATGCAATTTCTATGAAAATCCGTTAGTGTAATGAAGGGAAAGAGTCATTAAATGAGTTAGCAAATAATGTTTCCTTCGGCAATTTAAAGAGGTGAACTGCAGAGAAACAACACGACCTCCTCCTTATTCTACTCAAATCAAACATGACCTCCAGCAATTATCAAACGTCTGAGGTTTCACGAGGTTGGCATTGGCATAAAGGGATTGGTGGCGCATGTAATCATCGAGGCCAAACTTGCTTGCTTTTATTGGAGAAATGGAAAACAGGCTGTCTTGGCTAATAATGAACAAAACAAGGGAGGGTTCCTCTGGGAATAAGATTGCGTAAATTGTTGGATTTTATTATTTTGAAAAAGATTGATATTTTTACAAAAAAAAAGAGGTTTCGAGACTACCTATGCTAATTTTGTTTTAATACAGCAAATCTTTTCTAATGAATAAGATATACATATGAAACATATAGTAAGGCATAATTAATCATATATCTTTTGTATAATAAAATTCAACACGCACACACAGCTAAGCCCTGTTGCTGTCTCTATTGAATAAAAAAAATGGGACATTCTAAAAGAGAATGGCCTTTTTTGGCTTGGAAATGGGACATGCTGCTGCTGTCAGATTTGGATTTGTATTCTCCATTTTTTCCCTCTTGAGTGTCTATTTGCTAGACCATCTCTTTCTTAGCTCAAGAAAACAACAAAATCATCCAAAAGGATGAACAAAATCATCCAGGAGAGACAAATACTATATATCAGGGTTTATTCACTGTGTGTTCGAAACAAATAAATGTGGATTACAACAATATCGCTCAGTTTTCAGATCATTCTGTTCGTTCAGTTTACTGATTTGCATAGTAAAATAATGGTTTTGTCCCTTGAAAAAGACAAAGAACAGGTGAAGGCAAAGCTGGACGAGTGTCTTGGTAACTGCATATATTTCGGTCCGATTCGGGTTACTAGTTTTTCTATTTTTTTATATTTCTTTGCACAATAAAATAATCATTTTGTCCCTCTTAAATGACAAAATTTAGTTCTGGTTAGGAGGGGTGCTACAGAGATTTCATATTTTTTTGAAAATAACTAAATATAGATATGCCTCAATAAGATAAATTTGATGATTTTGACACAGAGGAATCCTGATAATTGACATAATTGTATATTATTATTCTCATAATATTGTCGGTGTGTGTGGCACACACGACCGATAATATTCTGCCTTACGCCCTCTTCAGGGGGTGCGTGAGGGCGACTAAGGTGGAGAAAAATAGTCGTTTGGTGTTTTTATTTATTCCCCATTATGTCTTCTTTCTAATGAAGTGACATTTGACATCACATGGTGGACGGGAGAGAGCGAGTGGGCGACTGAACCTTTCCCCTCCTTTTCTCTCATGCTACTTGAATTACACGTCAGCCCCACGATTTTATGTTTTTTTTTTTTTTTAATTATTATTTCAGTCCATTCTCTTTTAATTGTGTTATTTGGTCCTTATTTCGGTTATATAAGTTTTAATTTGTTTCAATTGTGTCATTCAATTGAAATTGATTATATATTGCATTTTCATTTCAGTTATTATTCTTTTAATTTCCAGATTGTTTTTGAATTCCTTAATATATTCGATACATAAGATTTGAATTTTATCTTTTGTTGAGGTAACTTTTTTTTTTCCAGAAATTTTACTCTTAAATTTTAGTTTGTGTTTTTGATCATTTGAAAATTGATATTTCTAATTTTTTTTTGTTTTTTTTTCACGCGAAATGATTTTTTTTGCTAATATTTGTTTTAATATTTTTTTATATGTTTTACTCATTTGTTAATGTTGTTGAGTTTTTTTTTTTCACGGGATAATTGAATAATTTTTATTATTTTCTCTTTTGTTGAGATAGAATTTTCTTGAAAAATTTAGTTCTTAAATTTTAGTTTGTGTTTATGATCATTTGAAAACTGATATTTCTTTTTTTTTTCCCTTTTTGTTATTTCTTTTAGTTTTTTTAATTTTCAAATCAAATAATTTTTTTTAGCTGATATTTTTTATTTTATTTGTTTTTTTGTTAAAGTTTTAAGCTTTTTTTAGTCTTTGATTGAATTTTGTTTTTTTCTTTATTAATGCAATAATAATAATCATAATATTTTTTTTATTCTTACCTGCTATTTTGTTAATTTTTTTGTATAATTTAATAATTTTTATTATTTTAACAGTAATAATAATAATAATAATTTTAGATGTTAAAATTTTAATATTACTATTATTGTAATAAAATATATTAATCTATTTTATTATATTAAATTTTATATATATGTAAATATTACGTTTTAATTTTAACAATTATAAAATTTATTTGTTTCGATATACAAGTAGTGTAGCAATCAAGCAGTAATTACTAAACATCCTTGCTTCGAATTTCCTACGTTGACTGAAAAAAAAGGGAGAAAAAATATTCCTGGCACGCAGTTGACTTGGACTAACTAACGTTTTTCTGCATTCATTACCGGCGAGACCACTTGCCTTCTTACAAAACCATAACAACTCCTGTCCTGTCCTGTCCCTCTCAGCATTGAATAAGTAGTTATGTTTGCTTAAAGAAATAAGAAAAAGCCCCCTTTTATATCTGCTGATTAGATTCACATATACGAAAGTCTCAGATTTTAGTCAGTGGAAGGAGAGAGAGTTCTACTGAAGAAAAGAGATTGTACTTGTATTGATTTGGTTGTTGAAGAATGACAGTTTTCGATTAAAGAAAAAGAAAACCGTTTTGAAGAATCTAGATAATTAAGCTCAAAGTTGTTTCCTTTTTTCTTGTATCCGTCTTTGAATTCTTGAACTTAAGCTCGATACTACTGCAAGGTTATGTCTTTTGTATCTTGGTTCTTTTAGATGGGGATTTGCTGGGGTTCTTCTGCTCATACACCTTCTACCACCGGTCATCTAAGTACACGTAAAACAAAACCTCTTACCTTTATGTATTGTTTCTTTTCCTTTTCTTTTTATTAAATGTTTAATCTTGTTGATCCAACTTGCAATCTGGGATTTGCTGTTTTTGTTCTAATATTTAAGGAATTTAAACTGATGTGATACAATATCATGGTTGTTTAGCACCGTAACAACTGGTTTTCTCTCTCTTTTTGCCTTTGAGCTAGTTTGATATGCAGTCATTTCACTAGGAGATGACCCTGATGCTCAACAGTTTTTGGTGTGGACTCTTTTTCTCTCTCCTGGAATTTGTTTGTTTTTTTCCCTAAACAGGGTTGGACTTTATGTCTCTTTTGTCTCATAAATAATGGAAATTTCCTTTTTTGCTTAAAGTTGTTTGCTGATTCTGTTCATTTCCACTGTATAGAGAAAATCGTTCTAGCTTTCCTACTTCTAGTTCTTTCTTACTCCAAGTGTTGTTTTGGGTCAAGTTGATTTGTTACCTCAATTTGGATAATCAGCACCACAATCTCTATGTTTTGACGTAAGATGTCGTCTCACTTCAATTTTGTAACTACAGCAGGCATATCTCATACAACCGGCAATAATGCCTCATCTGGGGGAAGCAATGGAACGTCATCCAGGGGCAGCGACATGACTGCACACAGCCGGTTTTCGGCCGGGAGTGGTGACGAGGAGTTTCCAGATGGACAGATTTTGCCTACCCCCAACTTGAGGATATTTTCCTTTGCAGAACTAAAGATTGCCACCAGGAATTTTAAATCTGATACTTTGCTTGGCGAGGGGGGTTTTGGTCAAGTCTACAAAGGATGGCTTGACGAGAAGGCGCCAGGGAGAATTGGAAGTGGAACTATAATTGCTGTTAAAAGATTGAATTCTGAGAGCTCGCAAGGATTTGAAGAATGGCAGGTACTCAACCCAACCTGAGACAGAACTAAGTATTGACAAACTATTTTTAGAAATCACCAATGAGTTTTAATATTATTGTCCAATACCTTGAATTGTTTGGATTTCTTATCATTTGGAGAGTAGGTGACTTGTGATGGTTAGTAATGTTATTAAACAGTAAGTGTATATGAAGTGAAACTGGATCACCACAAATGTTCTTCATGATCTTTCTCTGGAAGTTGCCGGGAAGAGGCTAGGCCGGAGACTATACTCTAGAGCATCTTCTCTGTTTGTTAGGCATATACACTAGTGTTGACGTATAGTATCAAAACAATGATTCTGTGGATATAAGTGTTTGTACGAGTCCTACTCCAGATACACATTTATGTATATGGGTCGTGAAAATTGAGAAGTCAATCTCAGGTTGGTGTGTAAATTTCAAGTGGATAGTTGTCTTCCATTGGGCTTCAATTTTACGGGCAGTGGTTGAGGTTCCTCTGATTAACCTAGTTTATCGCCTGTACGTTTTTCTAAAAATATATCTACTTTTTAATGTGTTCATTTTTTGGTGCAGTCGGAGGTAAATTTCTTAGGAAGGCTTTCTCATCCCCACCTTGTAAGGCTGATAGGATACTGTTGGGAGGTCAAGGAACTTCTCCTTGTTTATGAATTCATGCAGAAGGGAAGCTTGGAGAACCATTTATTTGGAAGTAAGTTGACTTTGAGATATCTGATATCTCTGCCCCCCTCTCAAGCTCTTCCTTAGGCCCAAAGGATTTTTTTTCCTGATTTTTTTGTTAGAGAAAGACAGTGAAACAAGATCATTAGATTAATCATGCAATATATGTTTCATTTGACACAGGGGGTTCAGCTGTTCAGCCACTTCCATGGCGCACAAGGCTAAAGATTGCCATAGGAGCAGCTAGAGGCCTTGCTTTCTTGCACACATCAGATAAGCAAGTGATTTACAGAGATTTTAAAGCCTCCAATATACTGCTTGATGGGGTACTGTTCTCTTTGAATTTAACGCATCTGATTTGTAAGATGTCACCATTGGAGTATTGGCATTTTAGACCTTTTCTTTTTTGTGGTTTTATGGCAGGCTTACACAGCGAAGTTATCAGACTTCGGCTTGGCAAAATTGGGCCCTTCAGCTAGTCAATCGCATGTGACAACACGGGTGATGGGAACCTATGGTTATGCAGCTCCTGAATATGTTGCAACAGGTAATCCCTTGGATCTTCAGTTGGTTTCTGCTGGTCACTTGTTTTATGATTCCAACTCAATGTTTGCTATTTAATACCCTTATCATGACACTAATATTCTCCCAAAACAGGGCATTTATATGTAAAAAGTGATGTATACGGTTTTGGGGTTGTCCTGGTTGAGATTTTGACTGGCTTACGGGCACTCGATACAAGCCGTCCAAGTGGGAGACATAGTCTTGTGGACTGGATCAAGCCTTATTTATCTGATAAAAGAAAATTGAAGAGCATTATGGATTCTCATTTAGAGGGGAGATATCCTTCCAAAGCAGCACTGCAAATAGCTCAGCTTGCTCTAAATTGTCTTGAATCTGAACACAAGCACCGCCCACATATGAAAGAAGTTGTGGCAACTTTAGAACGGATTGAAGCATCCAAGGAGAGACAAGGAGAGACTAGAAATCGCCCTAACTGTTCTGTGTCTCACCAAAACAGCCAGCAACCCTTGCAATACTATTCTCCTCTTCATCCAATTCCAGATGGAAGTCGAGGCTACCAACAATCTCCGCGAGCAAGGTAATCCAACCACTGCCAAAGAACACGATCCTACGAATTATGATCATTCTTTCTACATCACAATGTATCATTTCTTGGTTTATGTAGTTCACAGAATCTATAGCGAGTTTTGTTGTTGTAATGGAGACTGAGCAATGAGTATATCAACCATTGTAATTATTTTTAGCATAGATGTGGGGTTGTATCGAGAAGCATATAAACAATGTAGTTCTACTATGTACGTAGGAAGGGAATTCATCATTGTCTGGCAATAAACCCTTCCTTAGGTTGTCAATTTTATACAGTCAGACTAACCTTAATATCATCCAATGAATGTTGCAAAATTCATCTGCTTCGCATTCTTTTGCCCTCTTCTGTTGGAAAGTATATTATATTAACTATAAAAAATAGTAGGAATCAATCTAGAAATTTATGTAGCATCACATAATATGAAGCATCTGTAGAGCAAGATAACTCTCATGCTGTCAATAAATTGCTCCAAGCCACCCTTGGTTCTTGTGCCATTATTAGTGTCCCACATTGCGAATTCAACCTGCTCCGAAATGGCGATCAACGATATGTGTACAAGAGTGGGAGGGCTGGCCAGAAAGCTGACAACGCTTCAAGCCAGTTAGCCCAACCTCGTTCAGCTATTATAATGGCCTCCCAAGCATGTTTTTACTAGTCATTTGCACAGTATATATGCTGATATAAGTTGATGCAATAACAAGCCAACATCAACTGTGCTGTAAACAAGGCATAAAAACGTTAAAACACCTGTTGCTCCGCGACTTCTACTTCGAATTATGTTGTGTTTCTGTTAAGTTTAATTCCATGGTGATGCTTTGTCACTAGTTTACATATCAGTAAATGTCGTTTGTGTGGCAGGCCTCATCAAGCATCATCTGATGTTGAGAAGAAGTGTTTGAGACAGTTTTTCAAAACAAGTGGTTAACCGGACTATAGAGCGATCGACAACAGTTGCCTTGCCGATCCTAATTGGACAAACAATTAGTTTCTATTCTTATTTATGATGAATTGCTTTCAGATTCTCTGGCCAAATGTCATGTTCTTTACGAGAGCAAAGGGGAGCAAAGAATATGCCATTGTATGTGGTTGGTTGCTAAGAACCATGGAACCAAATCTTATGACCCCCTTTATTTGTCTGCTTACTGCGCTTGATATTTGGGAGAATGTCTCTCAAATGCTCTTTGATGTATCTGATGAGGCCCAAATATATGAATCACACTGTCAAGCAACTAATATTAAACAAGGTAGACCAATCCCAACATACTTTGTTTAATTGAAGTGTCTGTGGCAAGAACTTGATCAATGATGTCCAATTAAAATGGTGCGCGCGCTCAAGATATCAGAATTCGTCAAGAGGAGAACATGAAAGATCGTATCTATGATTTTCTTGCAGCTTTAGATGATGTTTTTGATAAGGTTCGTTGTGATTTCCTTCGGTTTAAACCCTTACCAGGACTTGATGAAGCCTTTATATCAACGTCAAACCATAATGTTGGGTGGTTCTTTTCCATCAAGCGCGCCCTTTTAGATGTTGCTCTTGCCATGATATCTAAGGTGTGTGTTAATGGATCAACCGAAAATGATGTGGTAATGGCTCCTTTTGTAAGCAGAGCCGACACACTGCAGATAATTGTTTTTAAAAGAACACCTTTCCTGACTGGTACATGGACCGCCGCAAGCAGCTTAAGGCTGCTCGAAATCCACGTCTTGCTACCACTAATCAGTCCGCCACATCCGTGCATGGAATGGCTTCTCTTGCTATCACTAATCAGTCCACCACATCTGTGCATGGAATGGCTGCTCGTGCTACCACTAATTAGTCTGCCTAACTTGTCTACACAAATGCCCAACTCAACCATGTCACTGGCAATGACAGTGGGTTGAATATGCTGCTTGTGGCATGTTTTCCTCCATCGGTAGATGCTAATTGTGGTTCAAATCAACAAGGCAAGGCTCTTTTCATATCTAGTAACAATGAAAGGATAGTTGGGCTTTTGCTCAACAGATCACATGATAAAAGACTCGCTCTTGTTTCATGCTAATAATCAATCTTGCCGTGAGTATGTGATCATATGGTGATAAAATCAAAGTGGATGGGGCTGGTTCTATTGATCTTACACTCTCAATCTCATTACATCATACTTTATTTGTTCCCTCTTTGTCCAATAAAATGTATATATAACATGTGGTGATAAAATTTAGTGGTTTAGATGTTTTCTCGGCATAACCTTTTCTAATTAAATGGATAGAACGATTGAGTTTTAGCGATTTACGTTGAAACCGCATTCAATTTGTAAAATTTCCAGTACTGCAATGGCAATGTTCAATCCGAACTGCTTTTTTGTGCCGTCTTTGGTTGTTGTTTCTCTTGCAGTTGCCTCAATCCTTGAAGGGCTTCCATCCATGATATGAGTTCTATGCTTCTTAATACACTATATGTACTTGTTTGTGAAATCAGCTGCATGCCTCAATGTTTATAAGGTGACAGAACAACTCCTATAAATTTATATAATACAATGCAAGGTTATGCCTGCTATCCAAGAAAAAGAATTTGTGATGATATTTTCAGAAAAATTCTACACTTAATATTAAGGAAAACAAAAAGATCAATCATTTGGCGAGACAATTAGAATGCGTAAAATGCGTTAACGGTACTGAGTAACTGTTTTGCACAGAAAGCCTTTTTATTGCATTCATGGTCCTCATGTTCGTTTGTTGTTACTGTCTGAAAAAATCTGAACCTGAGCCTCCTTAGCTGTGAAATTTTGAAATGCTCCTTTGTTTATACATTTGTAGATTGTTTATTGTCATAGATTTTAGAACTCTGGATCTTATGGACGGAATCGTGGCCCTAAGAACTCCCTTTCCTTTTCTTAGCATAATTAAGCCAAGGCCTCCTAAAATTCTACTTGATACGAAGAGATGACAATTGCATAGCGTGAATAGTTTGGCTGGTATGCTTTGCTTAAATATGTGACGAAGCATTCACTAAGACAATTAATCTCCTGTACTTTTTTAATTTTCTTATAGAACTATCATTTTGCAAGTCTATTTCCCTGAGGCAAGGTTGTCGTATTAGCCTACTTGTTACCAAAATGAAAGCTCATTCATCATAGTTTGCTTCTGCATCTATTTTTCCAAGTGTTGAGGTTCGATACCGCTGCGAGTCTCTTCCATCAGTGGAGACTATGGGCTTGAATACAATATATCCACTTACAGGACTGAAAAACTGATAGTTAACATGATGTCTGCCTCAGACGTTGACCTGCTCGGAACAGACAAATAGTTAATGCAAGACATGTATTTTCTGTTTATTGTTTATACACGCACATTAATTCAATAGGGCTATTTTCCATATAAACTTAGGGATTTGAAATAGATACTGAGTTTAGCTAGGTCTCCTTGTTCTTAAGTGAAAGCTTATAGTAATGTTGCACGAGTGATAAGCTTACTCGTTGATTTGCACTTTCTTTCTCTGAAACTCACACTTTTGTAATGTGTTTGGTGTCCTTAAAAACAATCCTTTAGGCCGCCATTTTTCTTTGGTTTTCCCCTTTCGGCTGTTATTTAGAGTTGTCATGTTGGTAGGCCATCCATTGTTGTATGCAGGGGTTGATGGTGCTGTTTTAGGCTAAAGAACTATTGGGAAGGATGTTCTATTATCTTACAGTAGTTGCAAGTGTGATGACGATAAAATTTTGTTGAAATCCTGCTGTTGTATGGGAAATTGAAATCATTGCCCGCCATGGTTGGCAGAATTTGGGTCTATGAGATCATGCTTTTCGAAACTTTTTCCTTATTTGGAATGGTAGCTAGTTGAATGTTCACATTAAGAGATTATAGTTTTGAGTATCGAAGATGGCTGACAGTTTTTGGCATGCATGTTTACCACTCTACAGTGCCTTGATCCAAATCTCAAACCACCTTTACTTCTTCTCTGGAAATCCAGAATTCCCTGTGAAGCTCTAGGGCTTAGTCCCATTGCCCATATAATGATAATTAAATTTATAAGAATGATGAGCATTGAAGATCTTCCTTCAAGAATCAAGAAACACTAAAAAGGTTGACTAAAATATTTCTCCCCAGCTAAGCTAGTGGGCGCTGGAGAGAAGAAAGAAAAAGGCGCCACTTCAAATTACAGAAAAGATACAACATTTATGAGCGGGGACTCTTTGTAAAAAGAAATCAGAGGAAAAAACTGTCTGAGAGAAGGCTGCGAAGAGAAAATTGAAACTACAAAAACAATCACCTCCAGGACAATTGCACACAAAGCACAAAGTTCATGACATGCCCCATTCATATGGAAACTTCTGTCAATATATTTCTGTGTTTTGACATCATGAAGAAATGAGATTTAGAATCTTGAGAAAATATAATATGCCTGTACGTTAATTAACATAAGTTGTACACATTTACCAGCCAGCTTCTTGTCTAGAACGCCACAAGGCAGGATTATCTTGAAGAAATGCCGAGGTTTCTTGTCTTATGAATCCTTCTGGTAATAATCATCCCCCCCTTATATCATTACAGTCATTTAAACCTCGCAAATGTGAATTGTTCTATGTGTAGAAATGAAGATTATTCATTGTAGCCAAGAAAAAACTAGTAGAGGGTCAGGTAATTGGCAGCCACATGTCTGCATCTCTTACAACAAGGCGTCTGCTTATTGGATTCGAATATTTTTTTTATCCCAAAAGCTACAGTTTATTAGGATTGAGCACTGAACTTAACCAGGCCTGGAGGTTAACAGAAACGGAATAGCTTTAAGTAAAGCATTATATCGAGTGGTAGGAACCTGACACGAGATTCTGATCCTAAATTTCTTGAAAAACGGTTCGCCAGGATGCGATTTCCAACAAATTCTTTGTCTACCAGGTGTTTAACCAAATCAATCATCTTAATCTTAATGTATACAAGTTGGCCTAATCTCATCACCTGGTCTTGACTGAAAAAAATACCCCGAACTAGAAGCTTACGAGTCAAATATTGTTTTGTAGGAAACCCACGATCTTGTCTTATTTCTGACAGGTAAAGCTAACCTTTTACCTTCGAATTTGCCATTTCATGGCTGTCAGCACACGTGTTTTTGAATTCCCTGCTGCTGTCAGGCACGATCCATATACAAGAGCTGCCAGAAAAGAACTCTGAATATTTGAGGCAAGATGGTGATGAATGAAGCAGAACCTTACGTAGTAAGAAGAGGGAGGCGAAATCGGAGAGTTCTTTTTTTTTTTAAATCACCGGGAATTAAGGCATATACATTCAGCATTGCTAATTTGAAAACGGACGGCAGAAGAAGTTGAGTCCATCATGGACGTGCTAAAGGAAAAGAATGGGTTGGCGATTCAATAAGATAGTGGTGGGCACCATTACAAGATCGAAGTTCATTAATCTGACTTGGAAACTAGACCTCTCGAGAGAGCCTACAAGGGATGCAGCAGAGAGAGAGAGAGAGAGAGAGAGAGAGAGTAACATGGTCTCCAAGAAGAGATAATGCTGTGTAGCTTACCCTTGCATGCATCAATGAGATTAACATGGGATCCCAGAAGCGTCGTATGCACCACATCCGAGCAATCAAATATTAAACATCCGAGCAAGCAAATATTAATTAATTAATTTTTTGGGAAGTAGAAGAATGTTGGGCCGAGACCAGCATACAAGGCCAGATCCAACGCACATAGCACGCTTCGTTGAATACTGAAAGCCCAATAGGACACCCCTTGGTAGCCCATTAAGTTGGCTGTCCATGCCATTCAATCACTGCCACGTGGTAAGCAACCATCGCTCACTGTCAATGTCCAAGTCTAAACACGATCCTTGCCGGTAACTATAACTAACTCACTAACTAACTAACAGCGCGAAACATAGAAATTTTGGATTTCCAATGGAAGCAGAGAGAGTGTGTGGAAGAAGAAGATCAAAAGAAGAGAATTGGAAGTCCAGACTGATAATCATCATGCTCTTCGTCTCCTTGAGCATGGTAGGTAGTGTTCTTCATTTCGATTTTAACTATCTAATAATATAATTGTACTCTCTAACCTCCATTTCTCAATCTTACTTTCTTAAAATCAGGTTGTTGATGCGGATATAGCAGTTGATAATCCAACTCTGTAAGATCTCTCGCTCTTTATATTTTCTCATGTTTATTTAATCTATTTAATTGACTGACTGACTGTTTTTGTTTTCAGTCAAAGAGAGCTAAAAGCGCTTAGGCGATTGCATCGGGTTATTTTCTCCTCTCTTTCTTTAACTTACTTCAAACCTTTAACCTTCAATGAATATGATGCCTGTTGCTGTTTGTATTGTCAAATCTATACTATAATTTAGCTCTAATCCTTTTCTTAATTTCTTATTTTGGATGTGCGTTTGCTGATTTTAATTTATTTATGGACTGGAACTGATCTGTGCTGAAATAATGAATCTATAATTTTTTTATCTTTCAGTGTGCTGTATGCAATTTGAAGACAGACAAATAATGACTTGGTTTTTGAATACCTTGATTTTAGTAATAATTTGGCTGGACGTTGGTGTTGATTGATGATGCATGTGTTTGTAAATGGCATCCGCCCTCTTTCTTTTTCTTTATCAGGGGGTCTCTCTGCTTCAACTATATTGTTATGTCTGATTACTATCATTTTGAGGGGGCTCAGCTTTCGTGAAAAGGTTAGGGGAGACCTTAAACGTGTTGGTTAACTTCTTAGAAAATCCCTGTATTTTTCAATTCCAGATGGGCTGAAAGTTAGTTTTTTGTTTATGAAGGTAATATAATCTTACATTTATGTTCGAAGATCGTGTTGCCCTCAGTTAGGTAGAGTAATTAACAGTTTTGATGGCATGTCATTTGACTGAAACTTTGGTTTTGCATGTACGAGAAAAGGATTTCGTGTCTTTGGTTCCTTGTTGAGTTTTTTAATGCAACTAGCATCTGTTTTCTTTGTTTTTACACCCTGTTTTTATATAGCTTTGCAACATTATTTGTTTGAGTGAATACTGATACATGCCTAGAGCATACACACATTTAACTGACACCTCACTTGCTTTTGGGCGAGCAGGAACACGATGCTTCTTCTGTGGCTGGACATGGGCTTCATTCAGAACATGGAATGGTAGCTAGCAGCTTCTTTCACTTGACAGAAAAAAAGACTGTTGCTTATATTTATTTTTCTCTGCCCAGGATATCAACATAATTGCAACATACAGTGACAATACTGGTGCTGTTCGGTTGAGTAGGGTGAAAATGAGCGATCTCTCTCCTTCTTGGGTCTTTGAAAACCCGGCAGATAAAAATCATGATCAGCCAAAGGTTTCCCAGGTAACATGAAGTGACTTTATCGAGTTTCGGTAGAAATAATTACTATGAAAGGAAGATTAATTATGTCATGACTATCAAGATGAAAAGCATTTTAAGAATCTTTAAGAGTAATATATGTTGTAAGACTTCAAAATAACTTTCAACCTTGATTTCCTTTTTTGACTTAGTTCAGTAGATGAAGTTGCAAACCTGAAAGTCATTTTTCTCTACCTCTCCATTGCTTTCAGAGATTAGAAGATTCATCAAAAGTTGGAGCTACACATGAAGATCATGTGCAGCAGTCTGTGAGCGATCATCGATATGGTGAAGGTGGAACCACATCTTCTTTGAAGTTACCATTGAGCCCAGTGATGCTTCAGCGCCAGGTGAATTGTCAATAGCTTCTGCTTGTATGCACTGTATTTGTTTTCTCAATTGATTTAGTTTATGATGATTTCTAGCTCTTCAGATAATGCGGAAGGAAAGGAGGGAACAGCGAACGTCAGTGCTAATTCAAGATGGAGGAACTGCTGACAACCAGACTCAAGCAGCTGCATTTATATGGCATACAAGCTTGGACACCTCTATCAAGGGAAAGTACAGTCCATGGGGTAGATATTTTGATAGTCCAAATTCTGACTCTACGCTAAAACTCATGCGGGACCAGATTATAATGGCCAAAGCATATGCAAATATTGCCAAATCAAATAATGTTACCACGCTTTACAACGCTCTTGTGAAACAGTTGAGAGAAAACCGACATGCTATTGGAGAAGCGATGTCCAATGCCAAGCTTCCCCCAAGGTATCCCATTCGTTGTCTACTGCTTTGTTTATGGGGCATATATTTTGATTCTTGGTTTTCACGGATGGATATTTCTGCTATGTCTTTCCAGAGCACTTGTTCATGCAAAAGTAATGGGGTCTGTGCTGTCTATAGCTAAGGATCGATTGTACGAATGTCCTACAATTTCAAGGAAGTTAAGGGTCATGCTTCAGTTATCTCTGGAGAATGTAAAAGCTTTGAAGAAAAAAAGTGCTTTCTTGATGAACCTAGCCGCTAAAACAATTCCAAAACCATTACACTGTCTTCCTCTGCAGCTTGCAGCTGACTTTTTCCTATATGGTCATCAAAACAAGGAATATTTTGACAAAGAAAAGGTTGAGGATCCATCTCTCTTCCACTATGCCATCTTTTCAGATAACGTACTCGCAACATCTGTGGTTGTCAAATCAACTGTGCAGCATGCAAAATATCCAGAGGAACATGTTTTCCATATAGTCACAGATAAACTGAACTTTGCTGCGATGAAAATGTGGTTTATTGCTAATCCTCCAGCGAAAGCAACAGTCCAAGTAGAAAATATTGATGATTTTAAGTGGTTGAATGCCTCCTACTGTTCTGTTTTACGCCAACTTGAATCTACCAGGATTAAAGAATACTATTTCAAGGAAAATCATCCTTCCTCTCTCGCTTCTGGTGCTGACAATCTCAAATATAGGAATCCAAAGTATTTGTCTATGATGAATCATCTTCGATTCTATCTTCCAGAAGTTTATCCAAAACTAGACAAGATCCTTTTCTTGGATGATGACATTGTAGTTCAGAAAGATTTGACACCACTTTGGTCTGTTGATCTACAAGGGATGGTGAATGGTGCAGTGGAGACATGCAAGAAGAACTTTCACAGGTTTGACAAGTATCTAAACTTCTCAAATCCTAAGATTTACAAAAAGTTTAATCCAAATTCTTGCGGTTGGGCATTTGGCATGAACATGTTTGACTTGAAGCAGTGGAAGCGGCGGAATATCACTGGCATATATCATCATTGGCAAGATCTGGTAAGAGCTTCAATCTTCTCTCCTAAGTTTTCACCTTAAGCTCCATTTTTTCTTATGCACGTTTTATGTTTATGTCTTTTGGATTATATGATTATAGTTACTCATGGTCGTGAACTGGTTTTATATGATTATAGTTGTGACATAGGGAGAACACACTAAAATCTTGTGTTATTTATTTGTATTATTTTTTGCCAAGATACCATATATCTGTCGTTGAACGTGAAGAAACCAGTTTTCAAGGTAGCTGGTTTAATCATGGTTGATAATAAGAGGACATGAATGGGAGATGGAGAGGAATAAGTGAACGCTGGAGTGGCCGAACGAGTTCATGGTGCTTATTGAATGATTTTGTTCATCAATCGCTTTCCTAAACTGGTTTCTTATCTGCTTTTAACACAATCTGAATTCTATTTCACTTTATAGTCACTCCTTTATGTGACTGATTGGTAAATTTGATTTGCAGAATGAGGATAGAACTCTTTGGAAATTGGGCACACTGCCACCGGGACTGATAACCTTCTATAACCTAACCCATCCACTGGATCGAAGTTGGCATGTCTTGGGACTTGGTTATGACCCGGCTCTTAACCAAACAGCGATAAAGAAAGCAGCAGTAGTTCACTACAACGGAAATTACAAACCATGGTTGGATTTGGCTATTTCCAAGTACAAGCCTTACTGGTCTAAATTTCTACAGTATGATAACCCTTATCTTCAACACTGCAACATTATTCATGAATGATTTTTGTCCCCATTTTTTTTTATCGTTCTTGTAATAGTCGTAAAGAAAGAAACTCAGTCCCTTGTAGCTTAACAAAATTTTGTTCCTCTCAAGAAACTTGCTATCTAGAATCTCCATTTTTTTTTTTTGTGTGTGTGACAGCAGTTTCTCCTTTCGTTATTGAGATATGGCAAATCAATGCAAGCCTGGAGCAACTCATATTATCAGAATATAAACATGACCGACAATTTCCTTCGTAGCTTTCTGTCTTGAAGATCTCAAGGGTGCTTTAAAAATGGCATCAACAGCATTACACTCGTTGTGATGGTTCGGCCATAAACTGCTAGTTTTAATCCTCTTAAATGGTCTTTGGCCAGCATTTGCTTCTAAGCAATGCGTTTCTGAGCAATATTCTCAGGTTCACAACTCCCTGATTGGATTCTGAGAATAAAAGAATCGACAACAAATGAAGAATGACAAGAAGTCATTTCCCACTACCGCGAAATGAGAAAAGCAGGAGCTTAAACAGTAGAAGTTTCAGTGTTTCCTCCCTATCTCGTCGGCATGGAAAATCACTTCATGCCTGTTTGTCACGCAGGGATGTGGATTTTTTTTTTCCACATGAGAATAATCAGAGATTCAGTTTCTTGGATGATTTTGATTCACCGGCATCTTGATAATGGTGCCTTAATGGAAGGGTTGCGGTGGCTTACTAATGCTAGGCTTGCTGGGTTTGAACCCAACAATTTCACCCGGGTGCTTGTAATTCAGGCGTGTCGCAGTCTTACACGAAGCATGATGGGTTGACATTACATGGTTATGCAATCAAGAGTGGCTTTTGGGCTGTTTCCAAAGCTGAAAATTCTAATTTTGAGCATGTATGCGGATGCTGACATGGACTGTGCAAGAGAGCTGTTTGATGAAATGCATGAAAAAAGATGTTATCTCTTGGAGGGTGAAATTTGGTGGTTATTTGCAGTGAGAGGAACCTCATGTTGGATCCCAAATGTTTAGGGAGATGGAATCAGAAGGAGTTGTTGGGGTCAAGCATTTGCTGGTTCAAGAGACATTTGCGAGGGTAGGTTTGCTGTGAACTCTCTAGTTGACGTGTTCAAAGTGTGAGGATGCTGGTTCTGCACTTAAAGTTTCATTGAGCTGTCTCGAAGGAACAATCAACAATGTGTAGTGGAATTCCAGGCCGTTTGTTTTCTGGAATTTATTTTTCAGAAAATCATTTTTTAAATTTTTTTATATTTATTTATCTTCTGGAAAGTTGGTCAACGGAAAATATTTTCCAGTCAAAGAAGAATTTGACTTGGTTTTCAGGAAAACATTTTACGGAAGTTGTGAAAAATTTAGAAATATTATTATTTGCTGATTATATCAAATTTGATCCTCAAACTTTTGATTGCTATATATAATTTGTTTTGAATATTTATTTTTCAATTCTATCTCTTAAAATTTAATTTTTATATTAATTTTGGTTCTTATTTTTATAATTGCTATTTGTTTTTTTCTTATCATTTTTTTATTGAAATTTTTTATCTATCAAATTTGGTCCTTATTTTTTTTATTGTTACTTATTTTATTTGAAATAATTTATGAAATGTTAATTATTATTATTTTAATTTATTCACCTTTTATTTAAAAAAAAATAGATTTGATCTCTATTATTTTGATTATTATTTATTTTATTTGAAATAATTTATGAAATTAATTTTTTTTTCAATTTCATTCTCATTCAACTTTTTAATTTGTAAGATTTGTTCCTTATTATTTTAATAAACTTGAAAAAAAAATTAATTTATTAATAAATTATTTTCCAGATCATTTTCCATAACATAAACAAACACTGGAAAGTGTTTTCCAGTTTATTTTCCATAACACTGTCAAACATTGGAATTCACTTTTTAGGAATTCACTTTTCAGGAATTCATTTTCTCCAGAATTCACTTAAAAAAAAAACTATTTTCCAGCAAACAAACAGGGTCTACGCCATACGGATTTGTCCTCAACGAAAACTATCCAGGGTCTGGTTTCCCTTCCCCTTCCCCTTAATTAATTATTTCAAAAGAACAATATTTCAACTATTTTATTTAAATATTAAAATAATACCATCTTGATCAACCCCCTCCAGCCCGTAACCATGGGTGAGACCGGGTATTATAATTTGAAGCAGTGGGCAGGATAAAAAAGATGGGCTTGTAAAGACAGGATGAGTTGGGCCAAGCTGGATTGGGTTGCCAAGATGCGTGTCAGTCAGTGTTATCTCCTCGCTCTAACTCCATAAACAATAAAGAAAATGAAAATGAAAATGAAAATAATTTATATTTTCCTCTCCGAATTCAACTTCAAAGCAAGAAACCGACTGCTGCTATACTTGGTCTAGTCCTTCCTTCACCCTACTTACTGTTCTTGTATACTCTACCCATCACCCATCTAAAACCTCTAATCTCAAATTATTAGCGATCACCAAAGCAAGAAATGGCGATGCTCTTTCTGCTTCTCTTGTTCTCTTCTTTTTTGACTTCCGGTATCGGTTACGGGTATTTTGCTCCCACTATTGCTACTCATCGTTCACCCTTCTTCTTCTTCTTCTTCTTCTTCTTCTTCTTCTTTTTTTTATCTTTCTTTTAATTTCCTGATCATTTTTTAATTTGCTAAATCAACGCGATTATTAAAAGTGATTAAGAATTTGCGTTGTGATTTGTTGGGCAGTGCAAAGCATGAGAAAGAATCCTGTGCCATGTATGATATCTGTGGAGCACGCAGTGATGGAAAAGTTCTTAATTGCCCTTTTCCTACCTCTTCCGTCAAGGTCGGTTGCTGTTGCTGTCAGTATTAATGTTTTTTTTTTTTTGTATTTTTAGTCTTATTTAAGTAAATAAAATTATGGGATATTGATTGATTAATTAATTAATGGTTTGATGGATGTAGCCGGATGACTATTTCTCTGCTAAAATTCAAAGCTTGTGCCCGGCAATTAGTGGAAATGTTTGTTGCACTGAGACTCAATTTGACACTTTGCGAGCTCAGGTCCAACAAGTAAGACCCCCCCTCCCCCTCTCAAGATTATCACATTACAGTATGATGTTCTTTTATGTTTTTTCTTTCTTGTTTTATTGTTTTTTTAAGGACTGATCCAGTTTAGTTCATAGCATTAGGCATGCTTTTTTTGTTTGCTTCATGGCTTTGGTCTTAGGGAATGATTTGGAATGCATAATGCAATCTCTTTGCAGTTTAGTTCATAGCATTGGGCATGCTTTTTTGTTTGCTTCATGGCTTTGGTCTTAGGGAATGATATGGAATGCATAATGCAATCTCTTTGCAGGCAATTCCTTTGCTCGTGGGCTGTCCAGCTTGCTTGAGGAATTTCTTAAATCTTTTTTGTGAGCTTTCGTGTTCACCCAATCAAAGTCTTTTCATCAATGTCACTTCTATTTCTGAGGTTAGCATGACTCTTTTGATCTGTTACAATTTAATATTTCGTTTTATCAAGGCACCATATGCCTTTTTATTTCTTTCCAGAATTGTGTTTTAAACAATTTTCTCTTCCTTCATTTGCCATCTTCTTATTTTTTTGTTCAAGGGTAATGGCAATCTCACTGTGGATGGTATTGCCTATTATGTAACCGATGATTTTGGAGAAAGGCTCTATGACTCCTGCAAGGATGTGAAATTTGGGACTATGAATACACGAGCAATAGATTTTGTTGGTGGTGGTGCCAATAATTTTAAAGGTGACCTGCTATCTTGTGAATGGGTGTTTGAACATTTTGTGCAGTCTTTTGCAATTGCTTCATCACAGGTCAAATTGGTATATTTACCACCATGTGCCTTTGACTTCTTGATAACTGTTCCCTTCAATACATAAAAAAGGTTCCTGCCTTGGAAAATGTTTCTTGTTGCATTAGTATCTGTCTGTTTTTAGAGTACAACATCTGTCTCTGTTGTTACCAATTTTTCTTCTTCTACCTTTTGTTCTTGTAGAATGGTTTGCATTTATTGGTCAGAAAGCACCCCCTGGGTTTCCTGGTTCACCTTATGAAATTGATTTTAAGTCAACTACTCCTGATTCATCAAAAATGGTCCCTATGAATGTCTCTGCTTATTCATGTGGAGACACTTCACTGGGATGCTCTTGTGGTGATTGCCCTTTAGCTCCAGCGTGCTCTAGTTCAGAGCCACCTTCTCCGCCCAAGAAAGAATCCTGTCTGATTAGAATTGGGCCTCTCAAGGTAAGGAAATGCTGTGACTTAGTTTCTTTTGTTTTGGCTCTTTCTTCTCAGTGGTTAGACCATATTTTGTCACGTCAATGACTGATATGTCTTGGAATATTATGGAAATTGACTGACCTGCATTGCTGTATATAATTTACTTGGTTTTCTTGAATTATGCTTGCAGGTTAAATGTCTTGATTTCTCTGTAGCAATCTTGTACATCATATTGGTTTTTGCATTTCTGGGATGGGCTTCTCTTAAACGGACAAGAGAAAGAAGAGCTGCAACCAGCACAGAACCATTGTTGAGGTCAATGGATGAGGGTGAAGCTGGTTCTACTGAAATTCTAAAGGATGGAAAGGTATCTTTTTGGGTCTTCTCATCCAATTTCCCATCTTTTCTATAGTATTGGTTGGTCTAATAATATCATGTCTCTCATTTAGATTGAGACATTTTCTCATTGGTCTAGAGTTCGCACCAGTTCTCTCCTTGTGGTATATGTGGTCATGACATGCTCAGCTTTCACTTTTTGCCTTATTGAGTGGTCTTGTTAGATTAATTGCATGAAAACTAGCAAAACTTCCACTACCTTCCTTTTAAATCTTACACTCCCATTTCCTTGTAGGGTATAAATCTACTTTCTCATGACTGTCTGAAACTGAGATCTTCAGCAATTGATTTTGACTTTTGCTTTTAGATTCATCATACAATCCTGTCTTGAGTTTTCTAGGCAATGTTAGTGGTCCTAAATATTAATACATAAAGGGTGACTATTTTATTTATTTATTTACTTTTTTTTTTTTTAAACTCCTTTCTTTTCTACCATCTACTATTCTTAACTTCATTCTAAAATCTTTATTCTATCATGTATTTCTTCTTAGATGGAACCAATCTCTGTCATTCATCTATCAAATGATAAACCATTGTACTTTCTCTTTGCTTTAACTTCATTCATCTCAATCACCCAGATCTCCTCCTGCCTTAAGGTCTGTTAATGTACTCATCAGTTGCTGTATTTAGTATACTTTTATCATGTGAATATTTAGCGGTGTAGTGACAAGGGCCCGCGTTGAAGTGCAGGTGTGAATATGTGTTGATGTCTCTTATGTTTTAGAATGCTGGAAATTGTCATTTTGAGGCTTTGAGAAGTAGACTTGTTAGGTGTTGCTACTTCACTATGTTTTTTCAAAATGTGTTTCTAGTCTCAGTGGGGCTTGTCCTACATTTCTCCTTGCTATATGCCCTCCCCCCCATGTGATTGCTATCAAAGGACTAATTGACTACATGCTGAATAGCAGGTGCCTCGATTGATAAATAGGTTCCAACTAGTTGGTGTCCAAGAACATATGTCAAGCTTTTACAGGTTAAATGCTTACAATGCTTGAACCATATGTTTACATGAAATATTATGATAAATGCATGTGCTTACATGAAATATGCTGATAAAATCTCATGCTACATCCAGGAATTATGGAAAATGGGTTGCTAGAAATCCTACTCTTGTCCTCTGTTCATCAGTGGCAGTTGTTCTTGTGCTTTGTATAGGATTAATCTGTTTTAAGGTGGAGACCCGGCCTGAGAAGGTATCCCACTGAAATCTATTCCTTTCATATCTTTCTAGCGAATTTTCCTTTTGGTGTACACTTACCCTGCACAAGTCAATTGATTAGTGCTCGTCAATACAGCATTTCTACATGCTTGTCTCTCTTTAAATAAATGAATTATGACGAATGTAATTTTGTAGCTGTGGGTAGGTCCTGGGAGTAAGGCAGCAGAAGAGAAACATTTTTTTGACAGCCACCTTGCCCCCTTCTACAGAATTGAACAGGTTTCATTATTGCTTTTAATATTTCTCTCTGTCTTGTCTTTTTTAATTTCTCATGATTTAATTGCCATGATTTATGCTTCTCTTCAAAGTGAGGAAAAACTAAAGAAAAAGTCAATCACAATCAGGATGCTTGTTGTTTTTCCCTTTCACTCACATTTCTTAGCGACATTTGGGAGCAACAATAGAAGATTCCTAAAAATATTTAAAAGGTCAAGGAGTTTCCAGCTGATCAATGGTTTTAAAATGAGGCTTGCAGAATGAAAATTGCAGGCTAGATGACATACTACAATTTTTGTGTTTAAGTATATTGTTTTGGCCAGACATTACGTGCTCCATTTCTTTTTCCATGTGTTCATTTGTTTAATGCGTTTTTCTGTTTTTTCTTGAGAATATCTTGTTAAGTTAGTACATGTTCCTGTAATGTCGAGATGATTTTTTTGCTCTTATTGGATTTATTGAAAAACAAATTGGCAACTGAAATTTGGTTGAAACAAAATGTAATTGGGATGAAAAGATTTTTGGGAAGTTAAATAAGGCTGAAAAGGGGCATTAATTGAAAATAATTGAAACATCTTGATCAAAATATCTTTAGTAAGCTAAATGTATTGAAATATTGAATGCCATTTCTTTATGTTTGCACCGTAAAGATAATGATTCTGGATTTTTGTTTTGTAACTGCTTATCAGCAAGAGAAATTTCAATGTGATTGAACCAATTGTCACAACGCTAGCTACTTGATTTAGGTTGATATTAATGTATTTCCACCCTTTTCATTTCAACCCCACTCACTCTTTGAAAGCTTTCGTGTTTCAAACTTTGTTTTTTCTTCATTCTTGTTTGATGGAAATGTACAGATATGCACTTTCTCTGATTATTTTCCTCCCCCTCCTATAGGCTGGGACATTTTAACGTACTCTTAAACATGTCAATATTTGTGTTTGTCAGCTTATATTAGCAACCGTGCCAGATTCGAAGGATGACAAGCGACACAGTATTGTCACAGATGAAAATATCCAGTTACTATTTGAAATACAGAAGAAGGTATTCTGATTTTACAATATGTGAAAAGTTGAAAGTTTTTAATCTAAAAATGTGTTCCTTTACTTTCTTTTAAATGAACAGGGTGGATTTATGCCTTTTGTGCTCTCTTAAAAAGAGCTTTGATACCATCTCTTTCTTTGACTCTTTGCTTGATGATACCAGGTTGATGGAATTCGTGCAAATTATTCAGGCTCAGTTGTATCTCTAACAGACATTTGCTTGAAGCCTCTTGGCAATGATTGTGCCACTCAAAGCTTGCTACAGGTTTTCTTACATTTTCTTGCATCTGTATATCGTTTGCATCTTGATGGGTGAAACTCATATGCATTTTGTCCTCATCTTGTATAACTGACAAACCAGGGTTGGTGGGGAAGTCTTTGTCAGCTTTTGCCCGTCTTTTTTTAGTGTAATTGTTGATGTTGGAATATACATGCTTTGTGTGTTCTCAAGGTTGAAGCAAGTTAATAGGAATGGTAGTATTTACTTTTCAAGTATTTACATCTTTTTTCCCCTTTCTTGGTAGTATTTTAAAATGGACCCTGAAAATTATGATGACTATGGAGGAGTGGAACATGCCGAGTATTGCTTTCAGGTAATTCAATGACCCCCTTGCATTTGAAATTTAGATATTAATGGAAAAAACTTTTAGTGATCTGTGGTATATGGGCTGTGTGATTATTTGATTGGCGAGGAAACATTAAATAAAATCTAGTTCTACATAGTCAAACACAGAGATTAGCTGATTAAATTTCTATCTCTTGGTGGCATTTATCTTCCTTTAACTAAAATACTTTGAATTATATTTGTATCTGCATATATTTTCCCAGAGATATTGGAAGAAGAGACAAGTTTCTTACTAAGGAGATACAAAGGAGAGATATAAAGTATAAAATTCGAAGAATAAATCATCTTTGTAATCTTCAATTGTTCTTAACAAAAATCTGCATAGAATTATTCTGCACTTTCCCTAATGCCCATGAATAAAAACTACCAATAAGTTATTACATATGCTAAAATAAAAGATATGGATGTAACTTCTAATTTCGCAATCCACTATCATTTCTGATGAAATATTTTTGGCTGAATGTAATCATCTCGGAGTCCATTCATCATCTGTTGTGTCTCCACATAGCTTCTTCATAATCACAATTCATGTCAACAAACTTTTTCTTGGTTGGCGCATCTTTGAGAAGCTAGGTCATTTGTTGAAACGATCAATTTAGGACCCAATTTTTCTGTATTGCAGATGTTGTGATAAATCTAACCATTGTATGCATATTGATTTTCATGGGCTGCTTTTTCCCACTTTCAGCATTATACTACTGCAGACACTTGTATGAGTGCATTTAAAGCCCCTCTTGACCCTAGCACTGCCTTAGGAGGATTTTCTGGGAACAACTATTCTGAGGTAAGGTGTTCAATCTTAGCACAAGAATATTGTTAAAGAATAATATAAATTATATTCTTGAACCTTACCTAACAACTTAAACTCTCAAGTGAGATGGTTCCTTGAATGGTATCAAAGCAATGTTGACCCAACAGTCATGAGTTTGAATCTCTCAACCTGTATTCTATTTGATAAAAATCAAGCACAAGGTAGTGTGGGCATGTATAAGTTTCAAGTCCAAAGCGCTTTTACTTGAATAGGTGTGTTAGAGAATAATATATATCAAATTATGGGGCCTTACTTAACAGTTTAAGATTTTAGGTGAGATGGTTCCTTAACAAATATGAATAGGTGTGTTAGAGAATAGGCTTCACTTAACAGCTTTCACTTGAATAGGTGTGTTAGAATAATATAAATCAAATTATGGGGCCTCACTTAATAACTTAAGATTTTAGGTGAGATGGTTCCTTAACAAATATGACTCTGTGTTAACACATTGATGTCATTTTCAATTCAGGCATCTGCATTTGTCGTTACCTACCCAGTTAATAATGCAATTGATGAAGCAGGCAATGGAAAGGCTGTGGCATGGGAAAAAGCTTTCATTCGGTTAGTGGAGGTTCGAGCACTGCATTTTCATTCTGTTTACTCATTTACAGATTTTGCATTCCTTCTGTGTGAGATTCACATTGATGTTATTCAGGAACTTATTCTCATTTCTATTGTGATTATGCAATATCATGGTATTAAACTCCCATGTCATATAATCTTGGAGCATTGCAAATGCTGTCATGGAATTATAATTTCCTCATGGATTTAAAAGTATGTTATTAAGAATATACATTCCATGTACACGCTTGAGAGTTGGCCTAAATTTTGTAGTCTTGCTGGATTGAGGCGGTAGAATGATAACTGGGTAAGCAGGGCTAGAGCCTAGAAATTCATGTACTGTTAGCGGAGGTTCTGTTCTGCTTTCATTAGTAGCAGTATGCATTTTGTATGATTTATCTGTATTATAACTTCAACCAATCATATTGGCAGGAAGAGCTGCTGCCCATGGTGCAGCCTAGCAATCTTACACTTTCATACTCAAGCGAAAGCTCAATTGAGGAAGAACTGAAAAGAGAAAGTACAGCAGACATTATAACTATAGCAGTAAGTCATTGGAGAATTTATGTTTTCTTTTGGAACAACCACTGATGTAGTATATAATTTGTGTCATTTGAGCACTGCCCTTGTTATTGATCATAAGTTTGAAACTTATAACCTCCCTTTGCCCCCCCTCTTGTCCAACATACTTTCAGGTGAGCTATGTTGTAATGTTTGCTTATGTTTCTGTGACTTTGGGGGATGCATCACGCTTGTCTACCTTCTTTCTCTCATCCAAGGTATGATTTTACAATTGCTACAAATCACCCCCCCGTGTCTTGCGAGTTTGTATGTGGGCAAATGTATATGAATTAAATTTTTGAATTTGCATACCAGAGTTCTATGCTTTATATGTTAAATGCATGGCTAAGTAGTCCTTGTAAGAGAACTGTGGTTATGATTTCACTACTCACTTCTTGATGAAATGGTTCCAGGTATTGCTTGGTCTTTCAGGAGTTGTTCTTGTTATGCTTTCTGTCCTTGGATCTGTTGGATTTTTCAGTGCATTTGGAGTCAAATCTACATTAATAATAATGGAAGTCATTCCTTTCCTGGTTTTGGCAGTAAGTTCAGTTCTAGCAGCCAATGTTGTGTTGGTACTGTTTTTCCCACCAGTGGTGTTGCTTCTGATTCTGATCTGTGTCAGGTTGGAGTGGATAACATGTGTATATTGGTGCATGCTGTGAAGCGGCAATCAATTGAGTTACCTATAGAGGAGAGAATAAGCAATGCACTGCATGAAGTTGGCCCATCAATTACACTTGCTAGTTTGTCTGAGATTCTGGCATTTGCTGTTGGAAGTTTTATTCCTATGCCAGCATGCCGTGTTTTCTCCATGTTTGCAGGTCTGAAGGTTTGCACTTGTGGTTAATTCACCATGGAATTTCATTTTTTGCCTCTGATTTTGACATTTTCCGCCTGCTTATCTGTAGCTTTGGCTGTTCTACTGGACTTTCTTCTTCAAGTCACAGCTTTTGTTGCGCTGATCACATTTGACTGCCAGAGAGCTGAGGATAACAGGATTGACTGTTTCCCGTGCATTAAAGTTCCTTCATCACCTGGTGGATCTAATGAAGGTATTTACTGGAGCATTCATTCTAGTTTGGGTTCTGTACTTGCCTGGTTCAGTGTTGAAATATACATTATATTCTTAGAACTACAATCTTTTCAGCATTTTGCATATTGGCTCTGACGTAGTATGTTGGTATATAGGCATTAATCAAAGAAGACCTGGATTTCTGGCCAGATATATGAAGGTAACTTTTGAATATTGGGTAATGTTGAGAATGCAAGTATCGTTATGTGGACAGACATCAGTGTTTGTGTAAATATCTTGCCTTAATCCCTAAAATAACCTTTTGTATTATTATGATATTGTAGGAAGTTCATGCACCTATTCTTGGAGTTTGGGCTGTAAAAATAGTTGTCATTGCTATCTTTGTTGCATTTGCGTTGGCAAGCATTGTAAGTAGGGTTTTTTTCCACGTAATTAATTTCCTCTTGAGTTTGTTCCTCCTCTTTCCATATTCATGCTATGAAGTCAAGTTATTATTCTAATATCTCTTCATTTTCTTTTTATTTTGTTTTTTTCCTCTTAGGCACTATGTCCTAGGATTGAGTCTGGTTTGGAGCAACAAGTGGTTCTTCCCCGTGATTCCTACCTTCAGGTTTAAGTCCCCATACCTCAATTTGTTTATCTTGTAAATTTTCTCTCATTTAGTATTTTGCGTTTTGTATGGCTGTCTGACAAACAAAGTTGTATTTGCTCAGGGTTATTTCAATAATATCTCCGAATATCTGAGAATTGGACCACCCTTGTATTTTGTTGTTAAAGATTACAACTATAGGTATCAGTTTTACTGCTATCTCCCTACTCCATTCTCTTTAATCCATCATCTTCAAAGCTCTACTGTACATCATATATCATAGGTGCTGTGTTCATTTTGGATTGAATAATGACATTTGATAACATCCCTCTATTCTTAATGTATTGTTAAGTGACATTATACATTAAATTTCTACTGATAGTTTGTTTGATGCCCAATGGTTCTGACTCAGCTTGGAATCAAGGCATACAAACCAGTTATGCTCCATCAGCCAGTGTGATTCAAACTCTCTTTTGAATGAGGTAATGGGTGATCAAGTATTTTTCATTCCATATTTGGGGTTAAAAGTATCACTTTTTTTTTTTCACTGTAATAAACATGTCATATTAGTATGGAAATGGTTTTCACCTCGATACAGGCTGTATTAGTATTAAGATATTTCCCAACCATATATGCTGCAGGTATCAAGGGCATCTTTAGTTCCAGAATCAAGCTACATAGCCAAGCCTGCTGCTTCATGGCTTGATGACTTTCTTGTTTGGCTCTCACCAGAGGCCTTTGGTTGTTGTCGGAAGTTCATGAATGGTACTTATTGCCCACCAGATGATCAGGTTGGTGCTTATATTATTCATTGCTATTCTGTGGAAGTTCTGCCTTTGTTTCTCTTCTTACTTGATAAACTATATCTTTGCATATTGACATTTTGGATTTGGTTTAACAGACTAGAAAATCTCTTTTTCACCTTGTATGTCATACCCAAGCATGAGCAGCGAACTACTCCAGCATCTTATTGCTACTGGTTGAATTTTTGTGATTTTGTTTTAAAATATTTCTTCTTGCTCTCCCTCTCCCACACAGACCTGCCTGCACAGACATATACACTCTCAAGTCTGAATAGTGATGTCAGCATCTTATATTTACCTTGAATTATTGTGCTTTTATGTGTTATTAGAGGTTTTGAGGTGTCAGAGCATCCACTTTGGATGGGACAATTGTTTTTAATCTTTCCTTGAGTCCATTCTGTGAATGTAGTTATATTGCATGGGTTTTCTCCAGTGTAATAACAACTGGTCCAACTCTGAATTCATGCTTGTTATTGAGTTTGCTAGCTTTTGTTTACAGAAATTTGTCATATTAGTATGAAACTGAAGCTAAAATTTTTCTTTTCAGCCACCTTGCTGCTCACCTGATGAGTTTTCTTGTGGGTTTGGTGGAGTTTGCAAAGACTGCACAACGGTGATGCCCCCTCTCTCCCTCTGTGTGTGTGTGTGTGTGTGTGTGTGTGTGGATAATTACCCTTGTCACTTTTGAATATGTTCTAAAAACCCTTGTCACTTTCATGTGATACCATTATTCAAGTGGCCTATGACATGGTAAATTGATTGTTTCATATCATCTATTATTTGCGTGCACACAGCATATGTAAAACTAAATTAAATTATTGTCAGGAAGAAAGCTCTGAAGGTCTAACATTTTAGATTGATTCCAGTGCTTTCGGCATTCAGATTTGGTTAATGATCGGCCATCTACAATGCAATTTAGGGAGAAACTCCCATGGTTCCTTGATGCTCTGCCATCTTCTGATTGCGCAAAGGGTGGTCATGGGGCTTATACCAGCAGTGTGGATCTAAATGGTTAGTTAGATTGACATCTTCTCCTTTTCTGAATGGCTTCATTTTGATTCATTTGCTTTTAAACTGTTTATCAGATTACAAGAATGGTGTTATAAGAGCTTCAGAATTCCGTACATACCACACGCCGGTTAACAAACAAGTATGGAAGTTCCTTTAATGAATTGAATTAATACTAGAAGTTTAGAACATAGTTTATTATTTTTTTAGTTCATAATTTAATGCATACACCCATCTTTGCTTTTTATTATTCTCATTTCCATAGGGGGACTATGTCAATGCTCTACGAGCTGCAAGGGATTTCAGTTCAAGAATTTCTAATTCCTTGAAGGTTTGAATTAAAAAATGTTTGTTATCTCTTCTTTAGCTTTCTTGATATTGTAAAGTGCTTCTAGAATGATTGTTTCAAGTAATAGAGCTGGATACACTGTTTCTTTTCCTCTGTAGACACTGAAGCATGATAGCACAATTACTAAAATGTATTCATTTCTATTTTCTTATTCTCTCCTGATGTTTTGCTACATATTGGCTAGCTTTTAATATTCAACAACTAATAGTGCTCTGCCCCTGTGGACATGACACAAACATGTTTGTAGCCTGGCATTTAGTTCTTATAAATTGTATATTCTGACCATGCTACATTATTCAAGACCTATTTACAGAATTAGTTATTGTACCCCCATTACCTCATTCTATTTTTAGCTCCATGTCTGTGTCATGGGCATCCTGGTTTTTTTTTTTTTGGGGGGGGGGGGGGGGGGTGGGGCGTGAAACACAATTTGTGACTAAAATGAGGTACATGTATGCCTTTTGTGTTATTACTTAAAAGAGAGGGTTAGACCGCCTCAGAGGACTGAGTCAATGATGGGCCATGATTTAAGTTTTGTTCCTACCTCCTGCATGTTATCTCATTAACTCTCTGTATTGTCTGCTGCAATATATTTCGCTGAATTCAGATATTTTACTTCTTTGATGCAGATTGAGATCTTTCCATATTCTGTGTTCTACATTTTCTTTGAGCAGTACCTGGACATTTGGAGGATAGCCTTGATTAACATTTCTATAGCACTTGGTCAGTATTGCATAACATGGTTGTGATGAATATAATCAAGTCGGTCTGGTGTTTTGGTGGTCCATTATTTATGAAGCAGTCCATGTTGCCACACTTATTTTACACATGACACAATGTGTCTGTGGATGGATGCTGGTCATAAATTTTGATGGAACTTTTACATTATCTATTTAATTGAAAGCTTTTTTAGTGCATTGAAATACAAATTACCCTTCTCATTAGACAATTTGCAAAATCATTATCTGTTTATTCAAGTTGTAACTGGAAACTGCAGAATCACCAAAATGTTTAGACATTTGGCCTTTCTTTTCTGTGCCCTTTTTTCAGCATGGTGCGATAATTATTCTACATTTATTTTGTACTCTGTTCATTTGAACCTTTTAAGCATCTGAATATCTCATTTGATACTATGCAGGTGCTATATTTATTGTATGTCTGGTCATTACTTCCAGGTTTAAAAACTTTCTTTAGCCCTAGTTTAGTTCTAACTGTTGCTACTAAATATTGAAGCTGTCTTCTGTTGAAGACACAGTTTTATGCACCTTTAATCCCTTTGATTCCTTTTTGATGCAGTTTTTGGTGTTCAGCAATCATTCTACTTGTTTTGGTGATGATTGTTGTGGATTTAATGGTATAATGGTCAAAGAGAATCCTTCTCTCGTGTCTGATGATAAAAGTTTTACTATGGCATACATCTCTATCTACTAGTCATTTAATGTACCTTTACACTTTAATGTCAATTGTCTGCTAATAAATACACTTATTTGGTTTTTAAATCTTGCAGGGTGTAATGGCAGTTTTGGATATTCAACTAAATGCAATTTCTGTTGTCAACCTTATAATGTCAATTGGAATTGCCGTTGAGTTTTGTGTGCATATAGCACATGCATTCTTGGTTAGTATTTATATCTGTTGTGGTGACTCTTTGTTTTTTGGATCATGTCTTTGACGAGGCAGTAGCTGCTGAAGGAGATGGGGTTATCATTACTCATGGGCTTCCGAAAATTGACCTTTTGTTTTCTTAAAATTTTTTGTCAGACAAATACAGTGATAACCGGGTATTTGACATCAAAACCTTTTGGGACCTCTTGGGACTGCCATTGCCTAATACTTGCACCTGCAGAATTGATGTGTTTACTAATTTGCTAATATTCTACAACCTTGTATTCTTGACAGGTGAGCCATGGTGATAGGGGCCAGAGGGCAAAGGAGGCTCTGAGCACCATGGGAGCTTCCGTCTTCAGGTTATCTTCTACTGTAAATTTTTTTTGCCTTTCATTGGATCACTTGTAGTACCTCATTTAAACTTTATATTTGCACCATATATCAGTTTTTAAACGAGGGAGGTCATATTTGGCTGAAATTTCCTCCCAATAAGTGCATAATACTTTAGATTCCAAATATAATTGTAAAAATATAAATGAAGCATTCACTCAATACCATTTATCTTCTTGAGGTCCATGGTTGTACTTTATGCTAACCAAAAAGCAGTAATTGATAATCGTTTATCTCCATGACTTTTGACAGTGGAATTACACTCACAAAGCTTGTTGGAGTGATTGTCCTTTGCTTTGCGAGATCAGAAGTTTTTGTGGTCTCTGCTGCATCCCCTTGTGCTTTCAATGGTTTTTGTCCATTCCAAGGAAATAAAAATAGCTTTCTGGTTTTGCAGGTTTATTACTTCCAAATGTACCTGGCATTGGTTATCATAGGTTTCTTGCATGGACTGGTGTTCCTACCAGTAAGTTAATTTTATCCAACTACCATAACCTTTATCTGACTCAAACCCTGGTTGAAAGGAATATTTATGCTTGCCCGGCAATGCCCTGTGTTGTGCCATTATGTAAATGTGATGGCTTCAAACTAGATGAGCAGTGGCAGGTGACTGCCCAATGCATAAAGAAAGAATGGTGATCACATGAAGCTATTAGTGGTGGAATAATGACACGGGTCTTTGTTTATGATTTGCAGGTGGTGCTGAGCGTGTTAGGTCCACCGCCAAGACATGTCATCATGGAAACAAGATGAGCTTCCACTTCACCTCTCTTGGGCTGCTGATCAACATGCATAATGTAATTAAGAATATTGCAAAACATAATTATGGAAAGAGTTCTGAACTGCTTGCACCGCCACTCTCTTCTAGTATTTGGGAAGAGTGTAACACGTCAACCATCCGGGGGAAAACAGCGCAAGGCTAGGACACTTACAGTTCAATTTATTTATCCTCGTCAAGATCCTTCAACTCTTCTTAAAAACAATGCTCATCACTTGATGTTTAGCTCCGAATCGCCTAACTGTCCTAACGCAAAATGCCCTGATGATCGCATTGTGCAAGGATGTGGACCTTGTTATGTGATCTCCAAGCAAGATTAAATAATAAACAGATCTGAAATTAAAGGAAAGCGAAAGCCTCTGTTCCCCGATTGATTAGTCACTCAGAGAAAGGCATTGAGTGCCCATTGCCCAGAGGGAGAATGGCCCACAACTAAATCTTCACGCAGGACCAGGGCATGAACTCAGCAAATTGTCAAGGGACGCTCGCAATGCCGAGTATATTATATTATATTATATTATATTATAGTTTGTGGTAGCTTTAAATTAGCTTGTCACCTTCGATTCACTGCAACACGAAAGCAGCCGGCTGCCAGGGCATGTTATAACGGATGCAAGTGACAACAAGAGTCATATAAAACTCGCCGACTGAGCACCAAGCTTACAGGGTGAAAATCGTGACACCTGATCAATGAGATGAGTGCGGGGTTTTCTTCTTCCCACCGTAGAAACATGATTCCTAGAGCACAACTAGAACATTCCCGATTCCACCACAATCGAGTCTGATTTTTTCTACGTCTTTCACCAGACGTTCCAGGAATCAGCACTCGCTATTAACCAAGGGTCCCAAGCAGTCACTGCACCTTTTCAAGCGCGCTTTCTCGCCGTACTAGTCCTCGATCCATTACCATCACTACCCGTATCCTCATTGCTTAACGAGCTCGAGGATTCACCCCAGCTTCTCCTTGCCTCACTTACAGCCCCAAGAAACCTCGCATTCTTCTCCTGTAACATTCATAATCGTTCTAGCGAAATCGGGTCATTCCAATTACAGCATCTCGCAATTTAAATCATTGCGTTTTTTCCATCCCCTGAAAACTGGTCTTCACATAATGTTCTTAAATCATGTGCTAAAGAGAGCCGTGTAGATTTGTGTTTCTTGGTTGTATAAAGAAATGGTGGCTCAAGCGACTTAATATTTTTACTGTATGAAACTGGAAAAGATCCCTTACAGAATCCTAAGCCATTTCATAAGCTACTAGGTGCATGGGATCCAAAACAAGTCAACGAAGAAAATCCACTTTTAATCCCGGATGCCATGACCTCGTAGAAACAGAGCACCGGTGGCTTTAGAATGGGCCTCCACCTCCCAATGAGCTTACAAGACGTGGCCCTACAGAAACCAACGAGCTTCCAAGATGTGGTTGATTAAGGGACATTTTGATTGCGTGGCTCTCAGACAATTTATAGACATCTTTACACTCCTCAAGGTCAGCATCACATGTCAAGAGAACCCACTCTTGATCGTCGTCCAAATACTTGAGATCCATTCTATAAATGTCGTCTATATTGAAACGCCTTGCAATCTCTTGTTGCAAGTCCCTGAAACACCAGTTAGGTTGCAACGTGAACCGGATTTTGTCTGCTCCGAAAGTGGCCTTCACTTTAAAGCCACCCCTATCACGTATAATCCGGCTGCTACTTTTTGGGAGGGGTGGCAGAGTCTCCGGACTTGGAAGGTCACCAAACGTTTTGAAGCTTTGAGATCTGGTGAGAAGCTTTGATTCATCATGATTCAAGGCATGCAATGCGACATCACTATGTCTTCTCCTAAGCACACCACCCGGGTCCTCTACCAATAATGGATCCCCACTAACCGTTCCATTGTTGGTGGTTGTGTGCTGCTTTACTCCAGTGGAACGATATATACTTGATCCAGAGCTCTGACTACATGACGAGGATGGGGATTTTGAAGCACTAGCTGCAGCACAAAATATGCCATTCTCAGGGCGGGGGTTTAATTTAGTAGAATCACCGTTTGTCTTGCTTGATGGAAAACCACCATTAGCAGAAAAAAATGGAGAGGTCAATTCTGGGAAAGTGGTGCAGAAGGAACCGATTTGTACGGCACCCTCAGCACCTTGTACTGAGTCAATCACAAGTTGAAGTTTCTTCAATGAGTGGCCAACCTTCTTAATCTTTCGAGAGGGCCAACGAGTGATGCCATGCTGCCTGCAAATTCTTTTAAGAGTGGTGGGACACACTGCATTAGGAGTAAACTGGGTCAGCAATAGGGCACCAAGCTGGCACTAGCCTATTCATAGATAGATAAGAAGAATCAACATGCTATCCTTGCAAAATAAAACAAAGTCAGATCATGCAAATCAGGGCATGGCAGGCTCATCCATGAAACAAGGCTAATGGAATCTCATACAACGACACAAGCTGCAAATATCAAGAAGCAAAAGATGGTATGCCCTCGCTAGGAAATGTTCAGTATAATGTTGTGAGAAAATGAGAACAAAGTAGACAAAGTTAAGTTCAGTGACAAATTCAAGATTTATATACCAAGAATGATCAAGGAACTTGAGAGACTAAGAGAATAGCATGTTTTTAATGAAGGCTGATTCTGGAATTACTTTATAGTTGCAATGCATATCTCTGTCGACGATGGCAAAACCCTCTTTACTTTATGCGGACACAATCTACGTTGTCCTCGTAAATGACCTTGCTGCTTCCTATGAGACTTACCCGCCCATGTACACCCAAGGGACCTACCTTACCGTTTACACAGATTCAGTAACTCTTAACAGCTAGACAAAACAGATCGCTGACGACGTCTAATTGGCCATTGAAGGCATGTTGGGGAGTTTTGAGATTAGCGTATTGTCTGATCAATTTAGCATGGTTTAGCTGATGAGTCTTCAAAAACTAACTAACAAATCACTGGTCTACAAGATTGTGGATTGATGTTCCTGCATTAAAAAAAAAAAACCCTATCTTATCTTCAACCCCCTCTCCTAACTGAACAAGATTAACGCAAAGAGCAAGTATCAGTCCGTTATGTGTGCATAAACTCGTTTTCACCATCCTGTGTTCTCAAGTGGCAACAACATGAACATCTAAGCACCAAATGTATAAATAAGAGGCTAAATAAATATATTTTAGCGAGCACTTCTGTCTCTAGCAATAAGCAGTAATCGATTCCAGAAAATGGTGTCAAACTTTTAAAAACAGATGAACAGTAGGATACTCATACTCGTAAATGTAAATGTAAAGTAAAGATTAGCTTAAGCTGTTATAGCTTAATATAATTAATATTATTCTCCAACAGGAAAGTCAGAATGGTTGAACTATATGCAGACATCAGTCTAGTCAAGCTTCCAGGTCGTCTCGATACCAAGGACTTCATTATATGCATCAATGAAGAAAGGCTCTAAGTTCTATATTAGATATGTTTTTGCTGGCTCAGTGCCTAATATTTTTTTGAATAAAAAAGTGGAAGAAAATATGCAATTTCCAGTTGTTGTAAATGTTCTCGTACCGCCAATACTCTTAGCAGCATCTTTTAGGCTTCCTGCAAAGTACTGTCGAAGAACTTGCAAGCTTATTGTCTTCTCTGTCTTGGTCCGTCTCTTGTCGCCTGATTTTATGAAGCCTACTGATTGGCGTCCGGCAGAAGAAGCATTTATAGCAGTTTCAATACTACCTTTGGATCCATAATTTTGTTGAAATTTCCCAAACTCTGGAAATGCCTGCTTGTGGTACAATTCATCCTGAGTCTTACCCCAGTGAGATTTCACCTTGAACTCTTCTATATTTTCCTCTTTTCGATGGTCCCATGACACACGGATACCTTTACATTTCTGCTGAGCCTCCACAACCCGGGCATTCCAGGTTGACTTTGCTTCAGAAGATTCTTTGAACAAAAAAGATGCAAATTTCTGAGTTTTATCTTTATTAAGCCTCTCATCTGAAGCAACTACCATTTTCTTGTTGACAGTTTCCTCAAGCTCCTTGTCCATTACAACATGCAAACTCCAACAAGCCTGTTGTATGGTGATAGGCAAGATGTCCCACATTCGTTTTTGTTCTTCAGTGTTACAGCAATCCTTCGGCAAGAATAACTCCAAGACAAAATCAGCCGGTCCAGCACAAGTGCTTTGTACTGGAATTGCTATAGCAGCATGCAACTCAAACATCTTAGCATGGTGAGAGAGAGGATAATCTGTCTTGCTAGAGGCTGCTACATCAGTTGAAAAACACTGTTTGTTTGTCGCGAAAGCTCTCCCAACAATCCCCTGACCAAATGAAAGGTATTGCTCAGAACTTGCCATGTAGAACCCGCTGTTGTCTCTCTCAGCTACAAAGCAAGCAGAGTTCACCATACAAATACAATTAGAGTAGTTCTCATCAAAATGCCGGCATCCACCTTTACCTTGCCGGAAACAGGGGGCCCACGTTAGTGCTAAAGGTAATCTATGTGCCTTGCAAACCGACTTCAAAATCTCTGATATCTCAGGAACTGCAGCCTGGCAAAACTCTTTGCAAGCCTGTGAAAAGAGAAGCGTGCATGTGGTCTCACTTGTGAATCATTAATTTTTGGACATTTGAATCTCTATTGTTTGTAAGACATCATGCACTCACCTTCAGGCTTGGAGGGCGGAAGTCTTGTGGGCTCCTAAGATCAACAGCCTGCATGCACCATACTTATTAGATAAAAATGCAATGCAATATATATAAGTTTTGGTTAAACTGAACTCAGTGATTTTTTTTAATAAATAAATAAATAAACACAGTACTAATAATCAAAACAAACAAGAAAATAAGAGAAACTTGAGTAAAACCACAGAGGATAGATCCAAATGCATAGTAGATTACCAGTCAGTTACAAATACTCATCAAGTATGATAGATGAGTGCATGTTCAAGAGTAGAGATAGCCTAAGGATAACTTGCTACGAAGAAAGGTTGTCGGATTTTAAATGCAAATGGGCACTTTGGTTAGACATTACAGATCAGAACATTCGTCCATATGTTAATTTCCGTTGTTCTTTGAGCAAAATCAACAATTATAGTTGTGATGTATGTAAGAACGAGAAGATGAAGAAGGAAAAGAAACAGACCTCAAGAGCTTTGCAGACACTTTCTAGCTCTGGACGATAACTGACGTCTTGAGTGGTTGTCACGACCTCAATAACACCCAAACAAGTCCTGCTGCCCCTTTCAAAAACAGGAACTGCAAAGGATCCTTTTATATTGAATTTCTTTGCATGATTTTTACGTGGATACTCAGCCCTGCTGAAGTAACTAACATCTGGAGTCCACTCAGGCAACTTCCTCAAGAAAACTCGACTGGGCAAACCAACCAACTCTTTTGAATCGTCATCTGCTGGGAACTGAAAGGTTTTTGAAACATTTCTGTAACTTGCAAGACTCTGGCTTTTAGGATCAAGCAAGTATGGCTGGCCAAAAGTGGTAAGGACATGCTTGCCTTCTTTCTTTATAGGCACCCATATCTGAATAAGGACATCCCTACCCTTGGTGCATTCTTTCAACTGTCCTATAGCATGCATCAATCTGTCTCTTACCGAAGTAGATGGTCTCGCATTGTTAGTTGGTGCAATCCACAATCTTCTACCCAATTCATTGCTCTCAACTGGATAACTTCCAGATTGAACTGAAGATGCGGTAACCGGATGGATATTCTGGTTTTGGGATCCGATCACACCAAGTTCCTCTATTTTGGGATTTCCTATAGGCGGGTTCTCATTAAGGTTCTTTTCTGTTGCTACTTGATAGTTCTCTTGACAAGGATTTGCATTCCTATTACCGCTGTCGAGCTCAAAAGGGGGGGAATATTGCTTAGGGTCATTTAGATAATCAGAGGCTGAGGTACCAGCCTGCGAAAAATCGAACTCATCGGCAGTCTTCAACCAGCATCCATCATACAAGAGTTCATCCATGAAATCCAAGTCCATGGAAGCATCCGAGAGGTTCCCAAATGAAGAGTCAGGAACAAAAGCACCATTTCCACCATCCATAACGATTACCTGCCTTGAAAATTTGTATCCAACAACTCCTAGTAAATCTGAATTTGCACACTTTTTATCACGATCCGAAACGCAAAAGAATAGTAAAGATGAAAAACAAAAAGAGGAACTTCCAGGAAGGATTGCTATCGCAAGTATCCGAAAACCCAAAAAATTGTTTCTGTGAACTGTCGCAACTCACAAATGCATTTCAGAGGAAGAAATACCTACCACACCATCATTCAGAAACGAGTTAATTATACTATTAGCAAGTACAAAATATGATCGCTTGACCACCACCTTGTGGTTTACTCTATATACAGCAGCAACTATTTATCAAGCCCTAATTAAGCTACATAAAGCAACAACTTCAATTTTTCAGCAAAAAACTGAAACCCCCGAAGGAACGAGTACTTAAGCTCTGATGTCAGTCGGTTATCACAAGAGAGAGAACCCATTCTAATATAGCTTCTAGGCCAACAGCAAATACTGAATTCAAGCAAACAGTTGCAGATAAAAAGAAGAAAGAGACAGACAGACAGACAGACGACACACATGAAAAAACAGTAGTGAATGAAAGTGAAAGAGAAGTACAAGGAACTTACTTCTGTTATAAGTGTCTGTGTAGGAAGAAAAATATAATCCAAATCAGACAGAAGAACAGGAAGTAGCTGTAGCGGTAGCAGCAAGTACATAACCTAAGGGGCAACAAAGATTCTGCTCAAGGGTTGGGTTGGTTTTCCCTTACAAGACAAGAAGGCTAAAAAAGGAAAGTAGAAGGCTTGAGTCAGTAGTACAACTGGAGGGGGGGGGAAAAGAGAGGAAATTATCCCCCAGGCAGCTCTATGGTTCCCTGCGCTGGAAGCTGATTCCCGAGTATTTGTATTTTGTAAATTCATGCCAACTAATCTTAGCCTGCTGCGCGTGACAGAAATACACAGGACCCCAGAATTAATCTGCTAAAAACACTAATCAGCAGTACAAACGATAATAGACGTAACAAATTAAGCTACAGTTACTAGTATACACACACGCGCGCGCAATTTTCCTATGAGGTCTGGCTTGTTTAAGATTAAAGGGACACTGCCACGTACATAATCTGTTTTTTAATACAGTAAAGAGAGGGGTAATTAAATATTTTCTATTCTTTAAGGTCTCAAATTTGAAAATTAATTACCAATGTAATATCCTTGCTTTTTGAGATTCCCCTGCCCTTGAGTGACGCTATCCTAACATGTAATTTAACACTTATCAAAGCAAAGTCCCATTTTCATTTCCATTTTTTTTATTTTTACCAGATTCTGCAGTAGCTGCTGCTGCAGCAGCAGCAGCAGCAGCATCAAGTACAAGCCTCTGAAAAGGATTCTTAATCTGACATGTTTTTTATTATTTTAGTTTATTGACTCCAAGATTCTTCACATCCCTAACCTTGGCCAGGTTAATTTAATACATTAAAGTAGCATGGGTGTTAGTTTTGTCTACCTGATAGCCTAAACGAGGCACTAAGCAGTACTGAAAGCTAACCGTTACATGGCAACGTTTCCTGAAAGTCCACAGGTGCTAATGATTTAACATCAAACAGGGTTTTCACCTAGAATCTTGAAGAAATCACATATATTCATCACCAAATGGGGTCACATCAATGTTAGTCACCGTCAATAAGTGACCCTCAAGTTTCTCGTGGGCCATAACCTCGGTGCTTCTGATCTAGCTGCCGATGAGGTATGGTCTCGTAGGTCAACCTGATATTTAAAATATTTGTTTAATCCTTTAGTTCTGGTAATCTAATACGTTTTTTCTTAACTAGATGATTGATGGATCATGTTTGATACTAATATAGGGACAGGGTCCATCAAAGGGTTCTCCTTTATGTATTGAGAAGGATCTGCTGACGTGTGTGAAGTCCAATTGCCAGGAGGAAGTTAGAGGATTTGGTGAGAAAAGAAGCAGGGTAAATGAGTGGTCTGAGGTGGCCTAGCCAGCGGAGGATGAAGGTTTAGCCAGGAATAAAAACAGGAGGCTGTGTTTTTTTAGGAGGGTGGTAATTAAGCTTGTGGATCGGAGGAGGGTTCGGTAAGTGTTGAGGGAGTGTGGTCGACGGTTGGTGAATGGGAAAGGGAGCACGTGTTTGGTGTTGTCTGTGTGGGGGATGACGGGGGAGGGGAGGAGCTGGTCAGTGAGGCGGAAGGGGTGACGGTGGGAATTAAGGAGAGGAGGCTGAAGGGGTGAGGGAAAGGAGGAAGCTAGGTGCAGCTGACAAGGAAAAAAGAGGACTTAATTATGGCGGAGGGGAGCATGGCCTGACCAGCGGCTAGTGGTGAAAAAAAGAGGACTGGGTCAATTTTTAGGGGTTTTTTTTTACGTGGGGGGTGTGTGAGGGAGAAAGAGTGTTGTAAAAGAAATTTCTTTTGACTTATAAAATCAGGTGAAAATAAATATTTTGGTTCTTTGTTCCCTGTATCTTTAAATTTGATCCTTACGAACTGATAATTGTGGCTTTTTTTTAAAAAAAAAATAAAAAATATCAACATCGAATCAAAATGAAAAATTAAATATTTTAAAAATCATATGTTAAAAGTTGAAGCTGTTGAAAAGACATTAAAAATTCAAATCATTTTAAGACGATACTAAACATATTGAAAACAATATAAATACATCAAAACATATTTATTTATTTATTCAAAAATAGGATAAAAAATTGGATGGTAACGACTAACAAACAAGAAGGCAAACTCAATACTTAGAGATAATATACCCTGCCAGGTTTGGAAACTTGAACAAATTCCTTGACTTGATAACTCTTAAATTTGCATAACTTGAACTAACATTCTCATGGTACATGTTGAAAATTTTCTAAAACCTCTAAGCTCAAGCTCTGATTACTAGGAGTAAAAATTACTTAATTTTTAAAAGATTTATGAATGAATGTTTGATCAAATTTATATTGATGATGTCATTAATGAGGTTTGAGTTCATCTCATGGTCTTGTGGGCCAAATTGATATTTGAGATATTTAGTTAATCTCTTGGTTTTATAATAAAACATGTCTTTTTCAAGCAACATGGTTGATAGATCATGCTTGATAACTATATATATAAAAAATCTCCTCTTATGTATTTAAAACTCTTCGATGTTTAAATGAGTATCATTTGAGAGAAAAAGTAGTCATAATTTAGAATAAAATCTAAAAAATAGATGTTGTTTGTAGCGGAGAAAAACTAAACTTCTTTTTGAAGGATGCATATACCTCTCTTTTGTAGCTTTCAATACTCTTTATTAAAGATAAAAGACTCAAATATCAACAAAAAAATTTTGAGTTATAAATATAAAATATTTGTCTCATTACCATAAAATAAATGGACTTATTACAATAAGATATTTATAACTTATTTTCCGAACAAGGAGCTTAAAATTATTTGGAGCTAAAAAGAGCGCAAGTCTTGTACTTGGTTGAGCCC
The DNA here is from genome assembly GCA_015731905.1 of Salix dunnii. Taxonomy (NCBI): domain Eukaryota; kingdom Viridiplantae; phylum Streptophyta; class Magnoliopsida; order Malpighiales; family Salicaceae; genus Salix; species Salix dunnii. The sequence goes on along the minus strand of CM027667.1, from coordinate 10,629,506 downwards.
AGAGTAGTTAGACGTACATATACTTGGCTGGGCCTATAAAAAATTAGTCTGACAACTTACAAAACCTATATATGCATGAATTTAAGGCAAGTCCAATGACAAGAGTCATTTTTGAATAGCTAAATTCTTAAAATGACTCTTTGAATAGTGTGTATATGGTTTTTTTTTTGTTGTTGATGTATGCACCAATGGTAAAAAAAATTTCTTTTATACTACTTAAATATAGTGCAATTATTTTATATGTAATTTAAATATGCAATTAATTAATTAATAGGAGCAATTTATATAATTAAATAATTACTTTTAAAAAACTTTCTAACAAAAAAATTATTTTTTCAAATTATATTTAAATTAAAAAAATAAATTTAAAATAATTGCATAATTATACAATATAATTATATATTTTTTAATTATATTTAACCTCCCCACCCGATTCCCTTAAAAACCCTACTGGTTCCCATTCCCATCTCTTGCGCCCCCCCTCAAAACCAAACACACTAGCCCCCCAGACCAAGCCCCCCAATGTTAACCCCCCCCTCCCTTCTCTTTTCCTCCTCCTCCACCACCACTAGCAACCACGACTTCGTTCCCAAACCTAACAATGGAGCCTTCCACGGTATAATTCTTCGCACCATCTCCATCCATTTCAACAAAAAAATTCCAGCCCTATATTTAATTAAAATCTCACCCAAAATCAACTCAAGTCTCAACCCCTCTGTTGTCTGATCGTGGTTATGTTTTTGACAAATGTTGCTATGTTTTTTAGTATTCTGTTGGCTAGAAAATATTGCTCTTTGCTATGTTTCTTTGAGTTGTTTCAGTTCAATTCATTATTCGTCTGTGTTGTTGTGATTTAATTTGGAGAACTCAACGGTAATATTGCAATAGTAATATTTCAATTTTGGCTCTGCAGGAAAATCTATACAAATGACTCTGCCTATTTAAGATAGTCATTTTAGCTGCTCATTTGGCTTTTCCATTAGAGACCAAAAAATAACAAAAGCAATCTAGCTTTGGATGCAGGGATACCTCTCCCCGTTAGACTTGCCCTTAGTATTTGGTTGAGTTGAGAGATAGTGAGTCTTATTGCTAGCCTAAACTATACATACTTAGACTTGGTTGTTAGCTGAGCTCGAAGATGATGAGTCATTACCTTCTTTATGGTTATTTTTTTTTAAAGGATAGATACAAACATAAACAAGAAAGTCTGATCTACACTAGCCAATGTAATAGAATCCAAGACAATTAATTATGTTAATCTAATTGTTATTTTATGCTAATGGTCGAGAGGTGGAATCCTCTAGTCAGCAGTCGCGATTCGAAATAATCAAATGGAAAACCTGAGGTGATTTCGTAAATAGTGCCTCTTTAATCCTCATTGCTCGAGGCGTACATGTGTTGTTTTTGAGGAAACATCAGCAATTACTTCCACTAGCAATCAATCAAAGTTTTAGAGAGAAAGTATTTGATTATAAGCAGCAGAATCATCAACCAAATTGCAAGCCCCACATGCTGTGGTACCGAGTCAAATGCATGGATGATGACATCTTCCTTGCATATAAATATTTGCAGCAGTTGGGTCTTAATAGCCCACTTTATAGTTACAGTTTTTCCTGGATATATACAAGACTAACTTGGCCCCATCACTCATGAAACAGGGAAATGAAAAATGTCGTCCTTCACGATGTCATCCTTCACATCCGCCTATATTTGATTTGTTTGTTAGTTTTCGTAATTATAAGCGTAGGATAACGAGGTCTCAATTATTGATCTTGAATAGCGAAAACAAATGATTCGTAGATTTGCAGCTTTTTGTAATATTTCAGTAACCTTGCTTAGTCATATTGACTGTAAAATATAATGTTTTTCTATGATTAAATGCAGACCGTAGCTGCCCAAGATCTGTTACAGTGTTTGTTTTTCAGAGGTGATGTCAGTTGATGTGGTGTAAAACACAGAATGTGATTAAAAACAAATGATGTTAATATAAAATGTGATTAGAACTTAATTAATTACTTTTTTGCTTAATTCCCTCTTGATTCTTCTCCATTATTGAACGATGTAATGATGGATCCAATGAAGCGGACCCATGGCCACCAAGCCGCATCTTGTCTTGTACAAGAAGGTCTTGCTTTGAATAACTGGGAGCCTCGTGCATGCTGGTAGAATATCCTTTCTTTCTGCCTGTCCTCGACCCAGTCTTTCCATGCATTTCCTTCCCATGAGTTTGATAAGTTTACAAACTTTATGCAGTCTTTTATCAGTAGATGATGCAAATGCACCTAATTATGAACAGGTGAATGGGGCAAGATTTGGATCTTTCCAGTTTTTAAACTTTGTTTTATTAATATCTTGGAATACCATGAACAGAAAAGATTGCAATCATCGACAGATCACTCTTGCTGTCATCAGATTTCAAAGTAAACTAGCTACGTGCGTACATGCTTGACGTTGATAGGCAGTATCTTACTTGTCCCAGACAATTTCAGTTGATTCTGTAGAAAATTGACAGCTTCTAGTTTCAGCAGTTGAAAAATTCAGCCAGCTCTTCACTTTAAAATGCTTAACCTTTAATTCAGCTGATAATGATATGAGAAACTGATGAACACCCAGCGTATATTAATTTGTTGTATATTCAATTAAAGAAAAAGAGGCTGTTTGATTCACGAGCCAATAGATTGGATGCAAGATGCCGAAGGGATTCTTTCCTTCCTTCCACATATATATATATATATATATATATATATATATATATAAGCAAAAGCAAAGGAGTGGAACGGTCAATGATGCTTATTATAATGTTAATCTTGTTCGGAAATGAGCACGCTAACTACAGGAGAAGATGTCGGGCGTGTTTTTGAAAGAAAAAACAATATTTCGCATTAAAGTTTTTTTCTTACATTATTTTAATGTTAAAAAAAATTTAATATATTTAAAAAATATATATTTTAAAAAACAACTTTAATCATACTATTTCACGTACATAAAATTCCATCTACCTTACCCCATTATTATTCTCGGAATCAACAAATGAGCTGAAGTTGTGACAATTTGTTCCTATAAATATAGTATTGATTTTATTCATATAAAACATATTTTTTATTAATAAAGATTTTTTATCTTTAATATTTATTTATATATTATTAATGAATATAATATTGAATTAATTAGTTCAAAGTAAAGATAAGGTCCATGAAATAAAAATAATTTGTAAATAAAATTATAAAGTTATAATTATGAGAATCATATTACATCAAAATATTTTTCCTAAATGTTCTTTGAATGAAATTGAACATTAATTAAGGCTGTTAACATCGGTGTATATTATATTCATTATTTTATGAAATGAAGCAATTGTTTTTATAAATCAAGGTTGAAAGGGTATCTAGAACTAACATGTATTTGTTTGTTATATGATATGTATACCAAACTGATCCGCAAGCGATTTTTTATAAACAAATCATTAATGTCTATAGAAAAGCTTTTATGATACTTGTGTAAATGATATTTATATTTGAGATCACTAAATATTTTATACAAGGAGTGTCATGCTTTGATTTTAATCACAAGTTAACCTAATCAAGGGTAACAACACATGCATATATTGGATATAATATAAAGTATATGAAGTGATTTGAGTAATTAAGACTATAATGTTGAGAACTAACATGATTTGACAAAACGAACATATTTCAAACTATAATATCTAAATCAAAATATTCTTGATATTTTTTTAATAATTATACCAAGAATCTAGTCACTAAAAAGTAATCTGAAAATTTGAGAGAGAGAATCGGGAAGAGAGAAAGAAAGAAGAAGAAGAAGAGAAAAGAGGGAAAGAGAAGAGGAGTAGAAAAGAAGAAGGAGAAATAGTTGTTAAGGTAATTTGTATGTTGGAATGTTTTGAAGTTTTACTTGGAATAACAAGGAGGAATAAACAAGGATTATACTTCATATATAATCCTCTGATATTTTGTTTTAACCGCATCTTGCTTTGGAAAGGATAAATGTGATTAGCACCCAATTTCCTTAGCGTTGTTGGTCCTGCCTTTTCCAGTCTTTATTTATTTTGCTTATGAAGAAAGACTAACCTCGTAGCACTGTATGCATGCCAGTAACCAGGTGCTGATGGGACTGTTTGTACTTTGTACAAAGTCACAACAACAAATAAAGAAGGACCTTTTCTCGCAGTAGCGTAATGAAATATAAACAGTACTGTTTCATCTGCTCGTCCATGTTTGCTGTCATCAGCGATCAGTTCCTGCTGTTGAAACTATTGAAAAGCTAGAATACTAATCAACCTAGCACATTATTGTAATTAAATACAGATTTATTTCTTTCCTTTCTCGTGTAAATATTCAGCTCAACTATGGACACCAGAATAGGATTTAGATACAAATTTACTTGTATAAATTATATACCGTATGAACCAACAAAGTAATACGGAATACTTACCAACTTTTTTTATTCAGCCTCTATTATTGAAATTTTCTCATGATATCATAGCTACAATCTTGATATCAAAAGCAGAGCGGAAACAAATTCTAGCCAAGTCTTATGGAAAACACAAACCAAGCACGACTTTAGGTGCAAGATGGGACTATCCAATGTCACGATCCGATTCCCGAATCCGTGACTGGCATATAGATATGGTTCCTCTCTGTAGTGTTTTGAAATTTAAAACAAAAGGAAAATACATGAATGCCCTTAGTGGCTTAGAATTAGGTTAAGGGTGTTGTAGTAATTGTACAAGCTATTAAATATAAATAGAAAAGAAAAGAAAAGAAAAGGAAGTAATCTGAAAATTTGAGAGAGAGAATCGGGAAGAGAGAAAGAAAGAAGAAGAAGAAGAGAAAAGAGGGGAAAGAGAAGAGGAGTAGAAAAGAAGAAGGAGAAATAGTTGTTAAGGTAATTTGTATGTTTTAATATGTATAAATGTAGTTATTAGTTATGATTTTTGCTTGGATTGATTGTTAGGGTTTGAAGATTTTATTTGGGTTTGATTGATGAATTAAGAGATATTTTAAGGGTTGAATGTGTTGGGTAATGGTTTAATTAGTTTGATTGTAGATGATTTTGAAGTTATTGATGTGTTTGGTGTAAGAAAATGTTGATAAATGGTGAAATAATGTTGAGAAATTTCGAAAATCCCTTGCTGGAAATTAAGGGCTGGAGCATAGGCTAACACTACCCTGTTAGCATAGGTATTCTGACTGACATACCGTAGGTATACATATATCATAATCAAACAAATATTCATTTCTCAAGGCTCAACTCATGGCATCAATAAAATGAGGAGCTATCAATCCACAATCATATATTGGCTCATATCAAGAACGTATATTCAACAATTTGATTATGCTTTATCGTATCAAGAATCGTAATCAATATATATATATTATCAAGAAGCATAATCCAAATACCAGCAAATCAAATATTTATAATATTTCTCATGCATATTAAATATTATCCACTCACCTGACTCAAAAGTGATCGAAATTCAAAAAGTAGAATACTGACGGGATCCTACTAACGTACCGCTGGCAGAATATCAGGATTATCTGAACATATAAAAGAAATATACTCAAAAGAAGTAAAATAACTTTAATAATATATCTAAGAGTTCAACTCATAATCCTATGTGTTTTTGAATCAACCATCCATTTTTCCGCAAAAACCTAAAAGCAAAGGTTTCTTCCGAAATCTAATTCAATATACACAATTCATAAAATTGATAATAATTCATTGAATAGGCTTCAATTATCCATCAAACCAATATGAAATACTTATATTCCATCTAAGGACCATTCTGAAATTTTCTTATATTTTTAGGGTCAAATTGCATTTTTTTACCAACTTGAAGGACTAAATTGAACACTTCATAAATTCATAATAATACTAAATTATTGTCCATAATTCAACCTCAATTCTGTCCAGAATCTCCAATTTTACTCCAGGGACCAAACTGGAATTTTTCAAAGTTCAGGGACTAAATTGTAATTTTCCAAAGTTCGGGGACTAAACTGAAATTTTCACCAAAAAGGACCAAAATGAATTTTCGTCATCTTCAACCTCCAGCCCTTAATTTCCAGCAAGGGATTTTCGAAATTTCTCAACATTATTTCACCATTTATCAACATTTTCTTACACCAAACACATCAATAACTTCAAAATCATCTACAATCAAACTAATTAAACCATTACCCAACACATTCAACCCTTAAAATATCTCTTAATTCATCAATCAAACCCAAATAAAATCTTCAAACCCTAACAATCAATCCAAGCAAAAATCATAACTAATAACTACATTTATACATATTAAAACATACAAATTACCTTAACAACTATTTCTCCTTCTTCTTTTCTACTCCTCTTCTCTTTCCCCTCTTTTCTCTTCTTCTTCTTCTTCTTTCTTTCTCTCTTCCCGATTCTCTCTCTCAAATTTTCAGATTACTTCCTTTTCTTTTCTTTTCTTTTCTATTTATATTTAATAGCTTGTACAATTACTACAACACCCTTAACCTAATTCTAAGCCACTAAGGGCATTCATGTATTTTCCTTTTGTTTTAAATTTCAAAACACTACAGAGAGGAACCATATCTATGTGCCAGTCACGGATTCAGGAATCGGGTCGTGACATTGGATAGTCCCATCTTGCACCTAAAGTCGTGCTTGGTTTGTGTTTTCCATAAGACTTGGCTAGAATTTGTTTCCGCTCTGCTTTTGATATCAAGATTGTAGCTATGATATCATGAGAAAATTTCAATAATAGAGGCTGAATAAAAAAAGTTGGTAGGTATTCCGTATTACTTTGTTGGTTCATATATAATTTATACAAGTAAATTTGTATCTAAATCCTATTCTGGTGTCCATAGTTGAGCTGAATATTTACACGAGAAAGGAAAGAAATAAATCTGTATTTAATTACAATAATGTGCTAGGTTGATTAGTATTCTAGCTTTTCAATAGTTTCAACAGCAGGAACTGATCGCTGATGACAGCAAACATGGACGAGCAGATGAAACAGTACTGTTTATATTTCATTACGCTACTGCGAGAAAAGGTCCTTCTTTATTTGTTGTTGTGACTTTGTACAAAGTACAAACAGTCCCATCAGCACCTGGTTACTGGCATGCATACAGTGCTACGAGGTTAGTCTTTCTTCATAAGCAAAATAAATAAAGACTGGAAAAGGCAGGACCAACAACGCTAAGGAAATTGGGTGCTAATCACATTTATCCTTTCCAAAGCAAGATGCGGTTAAAACAAAATATCAGAGGATTATATATGAAGTATAATCCTTGTTTATTCCTCCTTGTTATTCCAAGTAAAACTTCAAAACATTCCAACATACAGAACAAAAAACGTAGAAAACACCATCTGCAAGCTATGTCGTAACTCCAAACCTGTCATGTATGTGGTAGAGACTAGCGAGAAAATCTAAGGAAGCTTTAAAATGAACCTCGGAAACAAAATGAAGAGGAATATTCGTGAAGGGATATCTTGATTGTGTTTCTATGAGAGAATCTGTGTATCTCTTTGCACTCCTCAAGATCACCATCACAGGTCAAACGAACCCATTCCCCATCATCATCCATATACTTGAGACCAATGTATGTGAAATCATCTATCTCGAAACGTTTGCCAATCTCTTGTTTCAAGTCTCTTAAACCCCACTTTGGTTGCAACCCTAACCTAACCTTTTCTACTCCAAAAATTGCTTTAACTCCGAAGACACCTCCTTCTCGTAAACTCTGGCCAAAACGTGGTGGACTTTCTAGCTCACTTTGATGAATATGATTGCTGACTGTCCTTGTTTTGTGAATTTGTGATCTTACAAGAAAGTCCGGTTCTCCTTGGTTATTCAAGGAATGCAATTCTTCTAATTCACCACTGCAAGTCCTCTTTAAAATCCCATTCGAGGTTTCTGCAATTAAAGAGCCATCTCCATTGCCTGGGCCAGTTATAGTGGTGGCAGCATGGTGCTGTCCTCGAGCAGAACAGCAGTTACTTGAACAAGAGCTCCTACTACACGGAGAGGAATGGGATTTTGAGGCAGTCTCACAAGGGCTATAATCATCAGGTGGAGAATCTAAGTGCTTTGAATTATCGATCCTCCTGGATGATGAATAAGAAATGGGACTTGAAAGTTTTGGAGAGCTCAGTTCTGGGAAAGCTGAATAGAAAGATTCAATTTGAAAGGCACCATTGGCACCTTGGACTGTATCGATCACCAGCTGGAGTTTTCGTAAGGAATGGTCAACCTTCTTGATCTTTCGAGAAGGCCATCGTTTGATACCGTGTTGTCTGCAAATCCTTTTCAGAGTAGTCGGGCAAACTGCGATTAGAAAAAATTGTGTGAGCACACCATTGATTAGCCAACAAATGATATTTTAAGACAGCAACCTAGCTGAAGAAAGGAAAATGATAATAATTGTTTTGGAGGATCAGATCAAGTTGCTTTCCAGAAAACGTTCACCTTTGTAATGATAATCATCTAATTTAATAAAGGGTGCCTCAAATCTAACATTGAAATGCTATTCATATATACACGTGACTTCAGTTGTGATAGGACATTTTCATACCGCCGAGGCTTTGAGCAGCATCTTTAAGGCTCCCGGCAAAGTATTGTCGAAGAACTTCCAAGCTGATAGTCTGAATCTCTGTCTTGGTCCGTCTCTTCTTACCTGTTTTCCTGCTGCCAAACGAGGGACGTCCGCAGAAATCAGAAGAAAGTCCATCACCTTCTATACTGCTATTTGGTCTAGAATGTTGCAGGAGTTGACCCAACTCCGAAATCACTTGCTTTCGATCTATTTCCACCGTGGAGTCATCCCAATGAGTGATCGTCTTGAACTCTTCTTTAGGTTCTTTTGGGTAGTCCCATGTCACAAAGCAACTTTTACCCTTCTTTTGGGCCTCCACCATGCGGGCAATCCAAGATGATTCCTCGGGTGGAGCTACTTTTGAAGGGGATGATTCGAAACTCTGGTTTTCTCCTTCATCAACCTCCTTGTCCATGACAACTTGTAAGCTCCTACAAACCTGTTTTATGGTAACAGGCAATAAATCCCACATCTTCTTTTGCTCTTCGGTCTCCTGACAATCTTTGGGCAAGAATAACTCCAACACAAATTCAACGAATCCGGTAGAAATGCTTCTCAGGGGAATCGCTATGGCAGCATGAAGACCATATATCTTAGCATGGTGAGCTAGAGGATAATCTTTCTTGCTGAAGGAAGTTATATCATTCGAGAAACATTGTTTTTGTGTTGTGAATGCTCTCCCCACAATCCCTTGTCCTAGGAAAAGGTATTGCTCAAAACTCGCCACGTGAAAACCCGAAAAATCTCTGTCGGCTAAAAAGCAAGCTGAATCCACAGTAGAAATACAGGAGCTAAACCTCTCAGGTAACTGCTGGCGTCCGCTTTTACCTTGCCGGCTACATAAAGCCCATGTTAGAGCCAAGGGCAATCTATATGTCTTGCAAACAGATTTCACAATCTCTGACATCTCAGGCACCGCAACTTGAATTGATCGATTGCAAGTCTGTGATAAAAGGAACACAATTGTGATCGAAGTTACGAATACTGAAACTTCAGAAACCTGAGTTTAGTGTCTTTAAAATGTTCAGAATCTTGTTTTTCCTTGTAATATTCGATAGAGAGTACTATTAAAGCTAGTGCTATTTAGAGGATGGCAGAGTAAAAAGAGGCTTCAATACTGAATAGAAGTGCAAACAAACAAGATCACTGAAATAAAAGATTCTAAAGCTAGAAGATGAAAATATCTAAGAAACTTGTTACTTGTTAATCCTAAACAGAATACCTCCTGATCCTGTTAACAGTCTAAACCTTGCATGTAAAGTTTTCATCAACTGTCTAGTAAAGTCCTTGAAATGTCAATTATCTACATACCTCGACACCAGGAGAGCAGAAGTCTTCAGAACTTCTTAGATGAACAGCCTGCATATAAAGATCAGAAAATGAGGAAAGTTGTCTGCTTATTTCACAGGCTTGAAGAAAGTGATAGCCATTGTTTTTGGAGGGCATTTCGATCATTGAAATATCTGAAAGTTAAATGCAAGCCAAGAGATTTCAAAAGAAAGAAACATAAAGTCTATATGCAAGTAACATAAGATAATCAGTCCCATTGTTAAACTTGATAGCGTTGTAACCTTCGCAAGATACATAGGAAACGAAAAAACCTGGAGAACTTTGCAGATGTCTTGTAGTTCTGGACGATAGCTTATCTTCTGAATGGTGGTCACAATCTCAACTATGCCCAAGCAAGTCTCACTGCCTTGTTTGAAAAGAGGAAGTGCAAGAGACCCTCTAATGTTATGTTGTACCGCATGATCTTTATGTGGATATTCTTCTCTTCTAAAGAGACGTACGTCAGGTGTCCACTCAGGCAGCTTCTCCAAGAAAACCCGACCGGGGAACCCTACAGAACATTTTGGATCCTCTTCTGCTTGGAAATGATAGGCAGTTGAAACCTTTCTATAACTTGCAAGACTCTTACAACTCGGACTGACAAAGTATGGCTGATCAATTGTAGCAAGGACTCTTTTCCCTTCTTTCTCCATAGGCAGCCAAATCTGGATAAGAATATCCCTATCTGGGATACAATTTTTTAAATATCCAATGGCTTGCATCACTCTCTCCTTTACAGAACTTGAAGTCCCTGGATTTACTCCCTGCACCATCGGCCATTCGACACCCAACCCAGAAGCTTCTACTCGACAGCATGTGGATTGCGAGAAAGATTTGGAAGTCTCCACGGAATCTTCAACCTGAAGTTCAGTCTGAACAAGTTCCGTGCTGTTTGGATAATCCAGAGGTGGATTTCCATGGAAATTCCTTTCTGCTTCTTCTTTATAGTCTTCCTGGTTTGAGGCTATACTCAAATTAGTAGTCCCCATAAAAGGAATATATAGTGAAGGGTCATGTAGAACGTTAGAGGTGGAGGGACCTTGCTGCAGAATGTTGACACCTCCATCCTTCTCAAACCATCCTTGATACAAGATCTCATCCATGAAATCCCAGTTCGTGACATTTCCTGAGAAAATCCTGAAGGTAGAATCAGGGGTAGAGAAACTGTGGTCATCCATATAGTCAACTTGCTTGAAACTTGCACCAACCAAAGCTCACATATACTCCAGATTAGGAATGTTTCTCCCTGAAACGCAAAAGTATAGCACGAAACAGAGAAAAATCCAGGATTACTACGTACTTTCTTTACATTATAACTGTACTTTAAAATGCATTTGAAAGCAAACCATAACCTGCCATGCATGTTTCAATGAAACAACTACCAGGATTGGACCTTTTATTATACGAGACCATGTATTAAAATAAAAGAAGTGAAACATGAAGCAAGAAAGAAACTCACTTTCTTAAGACTCTTGATTCAGCTACGTCAGATTTTTTTTCCTGTCTGTGCGCTATGCCTTGCTGAAAGCAGCGAACTGTGAAACTTGATCAAATCCAAGAGTAGCAGCAGTATAAAAATAACCAAGACTGTTTTTTTGGTGAAACTTTCTTTTTTCTTCTCTTGTTAGACCTCATGCATCCACAGATTTGGTAAATGAGAGAGTCACTATATATCTTCTAGTTTTTTTTACACAGGGTACAGCTCTCTAGTTTCACAGACAGAAGATTGGGTACTCAGGCTATACTAACCAAGAAACAGAAGAAAAGGAGAAGGAGAAGGAGAAGAAGTAAAATACATACGTTGAGATCATATACTCCACCATCACCTTATATGTGTGTATGTAGTCAGTTCTAGCTATAAAGTAAACCATTCAAAAAATGAGCAATCAAGGGGATATGAGGAGGAAGAGATGTGTGTGTGTGAGAGGGAGAGAGAGAGACGAAGCTTTTATATGTTCTAAGTATACAAAATGAAAAAATGCTTAACAAAAAAAGGGTCTGATGCTATTATTTAATTCACCTGGTCTTAAACTGAGTTCAATTTCAATGTCTTCAAGCTTAACTGTCAATCGTTTTTACCTTTACCTACCAAGGTAATTAGCTCAAGATTCTCTTTTTTCTGTCTTTGTTATCAGTAATACTCAGCATTAAGCATTCAATTTCAAGAATTTCAGACACTTCATGCTCTATAAACTAAAAACCCCGCATGATTTCTGCTGCTTTAATTATATATCCCATACAATATTAGGTGTGCTTGTTTTTGTCCATCTAATGGCACAAGTGCTTCGGGGATTCTGGAGAAATGTCATAAAAATACTGTTTCAAAAGCCATTGAAGCTTTAAGAAATGCAGTATGGTCCTCCTCCCAGATCATTTCAGAAGATTTCACATGATTGGACAGTCTACTAAGTGCAAAGAAGGACAGGTTCGAAGGGGTGATGACAGCTTTTAGTAACGTATCTCTATGTAAAGCAATGCCTGTATAGTAGGGGCCATGAATTCATTTTTATTCACCGCTTACAGATTTGCCACATTAGCAATAATTACCAGCCTGAAGAGCAGTTTAATGTTAATGGTCCTGCTGAACATGGTGGAAACCTCAGAGTCAAGCAAGGCTTGTGGTGTTCTCGTGCCGAGTGCCTTTTAAATATTCCATTGCCTTTGGTGACCCTATATCATGTGCTGCTTTACAGGAAGCAAAGCAAGGGAAATTAATTATTACAAACATCAAGAAATCAAACATATTAATTTAAAATGTAAATGGATGTCAACAAAACGCAGAAGAAATCGAAATACAGAAATAAATCATGATGAGTAAATCCACAATATATATGATGTTAGATCAAGGCATGTCTTACCTGCTGACCAAATAATGATCGAATTATTTAATTAAAGCTAATTCATCATTAATTATGTTCATTATTGTATTATATATTGCATTATCTCCTTGCGTGAGCTACCATCAGCTTGCATTTTCATACACGTTTGACCTTCAGACAAGTGGGAGGCTAGCCTTGTGGTGGTCTATAATTGCTTCATGACTTTTTAATTTCCCATCTTCATTCTGTCTTCAATTCTTTGAATCCAGTACTGGTTAAATGAACTCTCCAGGAGCAAAACCAGAAATAATCTGATGAGAATTTTCTGCCTAACAGTAATCAAGATTCATAAATATAAAACTTGCCTGATGCAGGAGGAAACAATTAAGGACAATAACAATGACAACAGGCTAGGAATTATTTTAATGAGCAGAAAAAAGCTGAGACGTGAACCATAACTTTGCAGGTTTACTAAGTTATCTATAGAATATAATATATATGATAGCTGTCTTCCTAAGAGGATTAGAATACTTAATTTTAAATAGTCTATAAAATACTATCCCTAGCTACTAGTAAACAACTAAAAATCAAAAAAGCATAAAGAAAGTAAAACAAAAAACCTGAATTAAAAAATAAAAACTAGGAAGAATACAAAATGAGCTCAAACATCTAACAGGTCAACAGGCAACAAATTAAGTGGTTTTTCATAAGAAAACTATTCGTAGAATTTGAGCTCGATCCCACAATATAAAAGCCTGTTAATTTGTAAACAACCCAATATCATTTCTCTTAGATTTAGATCCATCCTACTAACTAGTTTATATATAAAAACACTTGTCAAACCATTTATATAGTCTACCTCTAATTGTATCACATCTGATTGCTTTGATCCTTGTATTTCAATTCCGCAGGACAGCTGCATCATCATCCTCCTCTTAGATTCTTGAACGTCTCTATTGGTCATCAAGTTTTTTAATTGCCAGCTTGTGCCACAACCTTGAGGGCTGATGCAATAACGAAGACCTGAAAGCTCACATGCATAGCATAACATGTTTACAGATAGTATCAGCCACACAAGCATAGCATAGCATGTTTACAATAGTATCAATGGTTGTACTTGTTAGGTCAATCGTGTACTACCGAGAAAGAATCTAGAACCAACGGGAATGAGAAGCGGATATTCGAGGAATAACCTTGCACAGATTCCATACAAAAGAGCTTTTGCTTCTTCAGTGCCATGGGAGCATCATATTTTACTCAAAAAAAGAAATCGATAATGGAGACCTCTCTTTACAAGTAAAAAATTAGACCGGGGGGGTACACCAATCGTCAGGTAGGTACCCTACCTTCTTCTTATCACTGTGCGCACCATTTCAAACCAGCATTATTTTCCTACTCAGATCAACAAATAGTATATCAGCAGCTATTATTTAATCATTCCGCTTTATTTCAAACGTAAAGTGTTAGATGGAAAAGCTGATATAATCATTGGATATTCTGCGTTGATCTTCTCTTATGCTTTCTTTCCAAATCCTTTTTGGTCTTAGAACAGGCATCTGGTTCTGGATTGTACATCTCTTTTATTCTCCTTGTTTTATCCCTTCATACTAAATGCATATTTGATTTTTCCTTTACAAAGTGCTTTAAAAAAAAATTAATTTTCTCTCTTACTTCAAGGTTTTTTGTGTTTTGACATCTAAGAATCCTTTTATAATTCATGCTATGAACAAACACCAAGCTGTCCACGTTCAGTTCCCCGGGACGAATATGTTAAAATATACTGTACTGATCAACTAATCAACCCGAGGAGGGCAACTTGCATGTATATATATATATATATATATATATATATAGCTTATCATCAGATTCAATGTGTCCAGTGACCTTTTCTTTCTTTCTTTTTTTGCTTGACATGACCTAATTAACCAGAATGTCCACAGCAAAATCATTTTCATATATTATTAATTTATCTGGGAATCTATTGAACACACAAGCGAGCCCAAACATTCAACTCATGGGCTGCAATATCCATACAGCTTAACACTATCTAACAACTACATTTCGTCTTTAGTCTTTTGCTGTCCTGCTGCTCTTGTTTTTGTAGCCCCACTAGCTTGGTGGCTCCCTTTTATATTTAAGCATAACTATGGGACTTTGGCTTAATTTTGGATCAGAAGGGTTGGGAGTTCACCAGTTAAAAAGTGATTGTTGATAATATTTCAGTCTTAACCATTAGATTTCAAGTATAATGGTTATAAAAAGAGCATGCTTATCTTATCCAAATTCTGTTGTTGTTGATCACATTAGGCATTTACAAAGCAAATTCAGCAATTAAAGAATACCAGGATTCCTCTATTTTAATCATTTTCAATCCTTGGTGACTTGTTTTTCTGAAGTAAAACTTCAAAAGATGCAGACAAATTCATCATTTTGTGGCATCTACTATGTCCAAACTCCAGACCAGTCTTGTCACGTATTTGCAAGACATTAGAAAGTCAAAACTAGCTAGAAACCAATCATGGGATTAGACTTAGCCTCTGCAACCAAATGCAGTAAGAGAATTGTGAAGGAATATCTTGATTGTGATGCTTTGAGAGGATCTACGTGCTGTTGAAACGAAATACTGTCAACATTGTATTTGTATTTTGAATGCTCTCCCCGCTAATCCTTTGCCTAGGAATAGCTTATAGAAGCACAGCAGCTTTGTTATGATACTTTAAGTTATGAATTTCGTTGCGATCCTTGTGTGTTTATCCTTCTGATATACACATTTTGGTGTCCGTGGAGATCCTTTATAGCTAGCGCAGATAAGAGGGTCAGCTCTTCACGTTTTAGGTCATTCGGAGAGACGATGAGAAATAAATTTCTTATATATGAACTTCAGACCGCATGTTTCGTTCTTCTTCATATTTATCACTTTTACACTAAATTTTCAGGCAATTAACTAATATTGGGCTGTCCGCAAATCCAGTTGCCACATACCAAATGTTAAACTGTTCAGTTCTGATCAACAAAGTAACCTGATGACTGTTTGTGTATGTCGCTGCTCATCATAGGAATCAATACGACGATGATCAGTCTGATGTCTTTGTTTTCTCAAACACACCCTAATAACCTCTAAAGAAACTCGCATATTTTATCCGGAAATCAATTGCCACATTTGTAAAATATATTATATGCGCATGAAATTTCAGGGGGAGGAGCTTCCTTTTAAAATAGATTATGCACGTGAAACTTTAAGGGGAGGAGCTACTTGAGGGAGGAGGGTGGGGAGCATGGTTCGTCAGAGTTTCAATGATCACTCCTTGTGGTTTTATATATCTTACTTTGTGCTCTATAATTGTGGATTGAATTCCGAAAAATATTATTGATGAGAAGTAGTGAGAGTTTCTGCATACTTGTAAGTGCATACATACAACGTCTCCCACATTTGGGGCTGCAGCATCAATGATACAGATTACTAGTATATCCTAATTAAGCTAAGGTTACGAATCAGTTACATACCAATCTTTTAGTGAAAGAACTCGGACTTCCTTCAGAGGCACAATCTCAGGTCCAAAGTGAGACCTGATGAATAGGAAGAAGATGATTCATCTTCCTTGGGGGCAGGCAAATTGAGGTCCAACCCACAACCTTCCTTTTCTGTAAGAAAATGAAGTCCTTGATTCATGGATGATGAGTTCCCTTCGCCTTTCTCCCAATGGCACCTCATGTGTCCACCTAGTGCCTGTCCACTGGGAAACATCCTCAAGCAAATACTGCACTTGTGCCCTAACACCAACAATGCCTTGTTATTATCTTCCACGTTTTCATATACATCACCACTCTCACTATGATCCTCAACTAACTCATGACAACCATCACTCCTTGTTAATGCAAAACAGCCCTTCACATTCTTATGACTAGCCCTATGACCCCCTAGTGCCTGGTGTGACCCAAAAACCTTCTTGCAGCTTGAACACTCGAAACGAGTACAATTCACTTGATCATGATCTTGAAATTGATGAGGGCTACTAGCACCAACCCCACCACCAAAGTCATTACCCTCCAACATTGCTACACCATCACTATCAGCCAACATTATCAAACAAGAAGCCACCTCAATATCCTCTGCAGTCATCATGTCTTCCCAAATAGTAGGACTAACAATACTTACTGGCTGAATAGGCGAAACGGGCCTACGATAATTCGGAGGTGGATTAATGCCACGCCATTGCCTTTCAGGGTGACATCTCATGTGACCAAAGAGTGCTTTCCATGACCAAAACTTCTTGCCACACTCACTACAAGGTCTTGTGATCTTTGGTGCAGAAGGGTCAGGCTTTTTGTGATATTTTGGCCTGGATATTGTACTAGAAGGAAGCAGACTTTGTTCAATCTTGATCAACCTAGTCCTTTTTTTACGTTGGTTTTGATGGCGGTATGTGCTGGGGATTGAAGAAGATGATGGAAGGCAGAAATCAGGATCGGGATCAGTTGTCATAACTGTTTGATAAGTAAAGGTTGTGGAGATTGAACGAGAAAGAGGAAGAAAGAAGAAAAATGTAACCATATGAGAAGAGGTTGCTTATGTAGATGTAATGGCAGTTAGAGGCAGTTAATAGAATGCGAGGAAGTGGCGGTTTCTATGTGTTTTGATTGTAGTAGTTATCCACAAGGTGCTTGAAACATGGTGACTCTTTTTTAGCACTAATCAAACTGCCTGACCCACACTAATCTCTCACGTTGAGGTAATGGCTCTGCTAATTAATTTAAAACTAGAATACCAGTAATTTACTCTGAGAAAATTGAGTTTGTCTCCAAATGAGATTAGTGGTGGCTAATTAGGAGGGTAATCGGTGATTTCTGTTTTGTGATTGGAGGGTGAGGTGGGAAAATGTGGGTAATGCTTCGCAGGTTGAATCAACAAAAATATAACATCAAATATTAAAAAAATCATTTTAGAAATAGCTTTATATTGACACACAAACACGTTCTTCTTAAGAAAAGGATTGCTTGGTTAGGAGAAAAATCTAGGCAAGTAATTTTACATTAGTTTTCTAATAATATCTGTTGAACTTAATTTTTAGTTGAAATGATTTCTTTTAAACATTCGCGCCTGAAGGCTCATATACGAACCCTTAGTACAGAACTCCCCAACATTAGACCACATAGTTTTTATAAATTAAGGCGGAATAATTAGACATTGACAGTATGGCACAATAATTCAACAGAAGTAATTTTGTGATTAACTCCTACAAAAGTACATGAATGCTTTCAATTGTTTAATCACTAAGACCACTTTGTATTAATCCCTTGCAAACAGATGCTTGTTTTTTAATAGAACATAGCTGGGATTGGGATTGGAAGGCAGTAGAAGACCAGCAAACAATTCAGATGAACATTACCAAACATTACATTACAACACGGTTAGAATTCAGTGCTGTCAATAGATTTTGGAGCTAGAGATTAAAGTATGGCTGATGCTGCCGGCGCAATATTACAGCAAATGTCGACAGCCACTGCAGTAGAGTCGAAATAAATGCAGACGGGTCTTTTATTACCCTTCTTTAGTCAAGAGTATATAACACAGTAACGTATTCAAACATCCTCTTATTTCTCTAAATGGCTTTGATGAGTTGAGGGTGCTTTAAAATTCTTCAACGATTTCCCCAAGACATTTAAAATTGCAACACGTTGAACCTCCTTTGCTGTAAAATTGGGAATGAATCGGTGTAATGTATTAGCCTCTCGTAATCTCAAAATAGTGAACGAGGCTAGAATTTATCAAACATGAACACACATAGGGAGCAGCAAATGTCTATTATAGTGGTACCGAGAAAAGGTAGAATTGAAACAGTTATGGACCTCAGAAAAGGTAATGGCACCACCTATTAAAACTTATGCAGTTACTGTGAAGATGACATGACTGGCAAATATAATATGACGATTAGCAGAAAACTTGCTCAGAACTAAAGCACAGCACACAATCCTACAGTAGCTAACAGTAAATCTTGTTTATAACCGCTCAGCAATCAAATTAAATGTAAATGTTCAGTGACAAAAGCATGATGAAACTCTAGTGAAGATAAAGTTGGCAATTGGGCGAAGAATTCAAATGGTAGATTATTTAATGGTCATCAAAATTGGAGAGATTTTCCTGTCCATTTCTTATCACATTGTGCAACTCATCGCATTGTGCAACTCATGCAATACAATGCCTATGCAGGCCACATTCATTCACATGTGGTGCACATTAAGCCCACCTCAAACATGCAGACTCCCATAACCATATCCATATTACAGTTTATGAAGGTTGTGTTTGACCCTGCCTTATCATACACGCAGTTGAAGGAAAATAAAAGGCACACAGAACAAAAATTCATGTTACCTTCCTCCAGTGAAAGTTGAATTGATCTCTTTTCCAACTCAATTGCATGTCTGCTAAGCTCAACTGAGGAAACTGACCGAAGCTCTAAAGCAGGGAGGGAGAGAAAAAACAATGAGAGAGAGTAAATCAATGCTTAGCAATGGTTAAATAGATTATCGCAATTTATAACTCCAAGACTTACTCTGAGCGTATTCCTCTTGATTAGATTCATCCAGTTTCTTCAATAATATCTGCAATTGACGATACCGCTCTTCCCAAAGCATATTTTTCTCTGCCTTAGGATTAGATGAAGGGACAGTGGAACCAACAGGATGACAACTAGGTTCTGCTGGTGCAAACCTTGTGCTAGACTGTCCAAGAGGAAGAGGAATTGAAGGTTTTCCAGTTGAATTTATTGGGGGAGCCACAGTCATAGGTGCCAATGCTTGAAAGGAAGAGACTGTTGGCTCCTTTATCTGGGAAGGTTTTGGTTGAACAGTCTCCTCATGATGACCAAGCTTGCCTGTTTCTGCTTCAGATTTCCTGCGGACATAAACAAGATGAGAATTTGGAGCACCACTACTTGAAGATTCATATCGGAGAACTGGAGGGTTCATCAGGCCCTCAGAAGATGGCCTCTTGGCTCCAGAAACCTTAAAGCTGTTCATAGTCTGTCCTCCATCCTTTGATAATGGAGAATTTCCAACAGATTTGGGAATTCTATTTTCATTCTGCACATCTCTTAATGCTGTCTTCTTTACAACAAGAGGAAATTGTTTATCGTGTGTGGACAAGTTAGTATCAGTATTGCTGAGCCCATACTCACTGAACTTTGAATCTATCGTTTGTTGAACCATCTGAAGTAAAGACAAACAAGGGAGATTCAGAAGAGCTTAACTATACAAGAAGTCAAATGATCAGAAACCTTTGGAAACTAAAACTAATAAATGTTACATGCCAAACACAATGAAAGAAATCGTTGTGTTTAGTATAATCACCCATGCAAATTAAATAAAGAATAGAAGCTTCAGATTTCTTAACACTACATCAATGAACATTGAACCAAGAAAGCAGAACCAACAAATACATCTTCTATTTCTTTTTTAATTCGGATTGAATGACCATTTCCCAAACACTCATCCAATATAATATCGACAAAGCCATAAGGCAGCATTTTCCTTTGGCATTAGATTCACAAGTAAATCCTAACAAATCATATCAACTCAAATGAAAAAGAAATTGCCATATCCTTCTTCATTATCTAGAGTAAACTATAAACATATATGACATTGTGATTTCAACTAATCAACAACCACAATACACAATTAGGGCATTTATTAAGCATAATCAGCAAAAGCTGAACTCAAAATAACTTAAACATTACAGCAACAGCAATACCAGCAACCAAATCAAAAGAATCCAACAAGTAATAACAAAATAAACTCAATAGTACTTATTCGTTATTCCTCTTACATAAAGCCTTAATCTTTGAGCAACAATGAAGATAAATTAAGGAGAAGTAGCCAAAAAACAGAAATCCAGAATATTAAATACAGCAATCTTGAAACATGCGTTCTGTTTATCGCCTAAAAAAACAAGACCCATCAAATCAAAACGAAAAAATTACAACAACAACCTCGTCTACACGTAGTTACAAAAATTGATCCATTTTGCTTAAAATTTCACCATTAATCTCCAAAAACAAAAAACTTGACAGAAAGAAAATGAATGGGGGGTAGTAATATAATAAGGAGAAAGGGGGCTAGAAAAAATCTGGAATTCGAAGAAGAGAAGGAAAGGCATTATTACCTTGGCTCAGTTGAAACGCAGCGAGTGAGAGACAGAAAGAGGGGGTTTCGAAAGAAAAAGAAGCTTTGGCTCCAAAAAAAAAAAGTTAGAGATTTATCAATTAGTTCTCTAATGTTTAATATTTTTTTAGCCACGTAGGTTTGGCTATATATGTTTTGTCGCCACAATTGAGCTCTTTTCTGTATATATACACGAGCGGATTATCCCGTTATATGCTCCGTTTTTTTAATTTTTAAGAAATTTGATTGATTTTATATATATTGTATTTTATTAATTTAATATTTAATGAATAAAAATATAGTTGATAAAATTTATTATAAATGATTTTTTTTTACTATAAAATAATTGATTGTTGTTCCTGCTAAAATTTTTTTGATAAAAACTGTTAGAATTGATTTTTTTTCATATGATGGAAACTAATTGTAAAATTTATTGGTCATATTCTTATATTAAAAATATTTTAGAATAATATATATATATATATGTAATTTTTTGAAGAAATAAACTTAAATTTTTTGTGTGCTATAATTAGTTATTTTAATATTTCATTAGCAAAATTGTATCAGATAAAATATATTAGAAATGATTTTTTTCCCTAATAGGAACAATGTTATCCAAACGGGAAGTGGTTTGCATAGTTTTTTAATTGCAAATAACCTAGGTAAATTTATCTACCTGTTTTTTTTAGTTGTTTTTTTTCCAGTAACATTAGATCTAAAATATTATACATAATTTTTTTTATCAGATTTATTTATCATATTATTATATTAAATATATTTTAAAATATTGATTTGAATATGTTTATCTGAAAAAATCCTAGGCCATTTTATTTCTTTTTATATATATTTTTAGGCGATAATTTTAAATAAATATTAAAATATATAATCAATCTCACATATGTATAAGGAAAAAATATAAAAATAATTATTATCATTATTTTGAATATTTTATCTAGGCTTTTCTCTATGTAGGAAATAGAATAATTTTATATGTGTTGTAACTGGTTAATTTACTATTTAAGCAGTAAAATTATAATTATTGGAATATGTTAGAAAGGTTGTTTTTATACTTAAAAATGATTGAATGTTGTCGCCGTTAAAACTATTTTGATAATTATTGTATCGGTAGATTATACAGCTGGAATTGAAAAAAATATGTTCAAATGAGTCATGAGCTCTGTGTAACATACTGATTGATTGTTATATATGTTTTATTTGTTTTATGAATATTTTTGTTATCAAATAGTTAAATTATAGTTATTGAATTTTAGCGCAGATGAGTGATTTATTTTATACTTCAAACAATTTGATTGGTGTTTTTTTAACAAATTTAATAATAATTTAATTGGTAGATAGCAAAACCACAATCGATGATATGGATTAAAGATATTTTGTTTTTAGAAAAAATCAGGTCAAAAACACATACACATATATGTACAGGCTCCAAACAATTTGATTGGTGTTTTTTTAATTAATTTGACAATAATTTAATTGGTAGACAGCAAAACCACAATCGATGATATGAATTAAAAATATTTTATTTTTCAAAAAAAATCAAGTCAAACACGCACACCTACACACACACACATACATGTTCCAAACAATTTGATTGATATTTTTTTTAACTAATTTGATAATAATTTAATTGGTAGATAACAAAACTATAATTGATGATATGGACTAAAGATATTTTATATTTTATTTTTCAAAAATATCAAGGTCAAACACTCTCTCTCTCTCTCTCACACACACACACACAATATATATATATATATATATATATATATATATATATATATATATATATATATATATATATATATATATATTAAAACATTTATATTACATAAATGCACAAGTTGGTGACTCTCCCAACCAACTAGAGTTTCAGATACGAAGTGCACAAAGACTAACATTTCCCTGTTAGCGTGGGTATTCTAATTGGCATACCGTAAGTGTATATATCATAATCAAACTAACATATTCATATCTCAAGGCTCAACTCATGGCATCAATCAAATGAGGAATTATCAATTTACAAGCACATATTGGCTTATATCAAGAACGTATATTCAACAATTGATTATGCTTTATCGTATTAAGAATAATAATCAATGTATATATTATCAAGAAACATAATCCAAATACTAGCAAATAAAATATTTATAATATTTCTCATGCATATTAAATATTATTCACTCATTTGACTCAAAAGCAAAAAAGGTTCAAAAACAGAATATTGATGGAACCTTACTGATGTCCCGTAAGTAGAATATAAGGATTATCTGAACATATAAAAGATACTCTCAAAAATGACTCAAAGAAGTAAAATACCTTTAATAACATATCTAAGAGTTCAACTCATAATCCTATGTGTTATTGAACCAAACTATTCATTTTTCATAAAAACCTAAAAATAAAGGTTTCTTCCGAAATCTAATTCAAAACATACAATTCATAAAATTGATACTAATTCATCAAATAGGCTTCGATTATCCATCAAACTAATCTAAAATACTTATATTTCATTTAAGGACCATTATGAAATTTTATTATATTTTTAGGGTCAAATTGTAATTTTATCAGATTGAATGACTAAATTGAATACTTTGTAAATTCATAGCTATACTAAAATCTTGTCCATAATTCATCCTCAATTATGTCCATAATTTCAAATTTCACTCCAGGGACCAAACTGAAATTTTCCAAAGTTCAGGGACTAAATTATAATTTCCAAAGTTCAGGGACTAAACTGTAATTTTCACCAAAAGGACCAAAATGAATTTTAGTCATCTTCAACCTCCAGCCCAGAATTCCAGCAAGGGTTTTGCACTATTTTTCTCAATGTTTTCTTAAACTAAACATATCAAAATCATATACAATCAAACCTATTAACCATTACCCAACACAATCAACCCTTGACATCTCCCTTAATTCATCAATCAAACCCAAATAAAATCTTCAAACCCTAACAATCAATACAAGCAAAAATCGTAACTAATAATCACATTTATACATAATGAACATACACATTACCTTAACAACTTATTTCTCCTTCTTCTTTTCTCCTCCTCTTCTCTTTCCCTCTTTTCTCTTCTTCTTTTTTTTTTTCCTCTCTTCCCGTTTCTCTTTCAAATTTTCAGATCTATTTCCTTCTTTTTTTTCTTTTCTTTTCTTTTCATTTCTTTTTATATTACAAGCTTATACAATTACTACAATACCCTTAATTCATTTACAAACCTAATTCTAAGCCATCAAGGGCATTCATGTATTTTTTTTTCTTTCAAAACACTACAGCTCTTTTGTTAAAATGTTTTTATTCTTCGAAGATAATTTTATGGTTTTATTGATAATTTTAGTGATTGTTTGCTTGCCTTTTAGTAAAAATATTTTTATATTTTTCAGGACAATTTAATTATTCTAATTGTTTGGGTAGTAATGGTGATAATAATTTTAGTTGTTATAATAATGATAATGATAGTAACAAAGAAATGAATTTTCAATAATATTTCCTTCTTTTTTATCGGTAGAAAATGAATGATTTATTTTTATGGTTTAGTTATCATAGGTGTTTCCACAAGTTATATTTTTTTTATCGTGTTTAATTTAAATTAGATTATAAAATGAACTAATTCTATTACAATGAATTTGATGATTCAGGTATTCAAATGTTCTTGCTTTTTTAATGACGATGATAATTTTATGTTGGTGATTTCATTGAAACCTGTTAAACAAATAAATTTATATCGATTTAGATTTTATATATTTTATTGGAAACTTGTGCTCCACAGGAATTCTATATAAATTTATTATTTTGCTCAAATTTATAGTATAATAAAAAAAAATCTATCTTAATAAAAAAAATGTGTTGAAAAAAATATGATTTTTGCCGCGGAGAAATGGTTAGGATATATATATATATATATATATATATATATATATATATATATATATATATATAAGTAACACAAAGTGACTTCTAAAGTTTTCGAATTCCATGCAGCACTTCCTCTCAAGAGCCTTTTTAGTGGACTGAACAAAACAATTGGTTTGTGCTACAAAGTTGTTTTTCTATTCTTTTTATTGTTTAATCTGTTTATTATGGGGACCAGTCAAGGATTTGCACGCATTTGCGATTTAAGACATATTCACATTATTATTATTATTATTATTATTATTATTCCCTTTAGGAATTGTAAATCGAGACTTGTGGCATTTACTATTAGATATATTTTGATATTTAACATTAAGGAATATAGAATAGAGAGGATTGAAAATTCAAGATTCGAGAGCTAATGTGTTGGCCTCAGTTTTAGCGACTGAATATTCAAGGGTCTTGATGGTGTATTTGAGGTTAATCTTAATTTTGGAATTAGGACTTCAAAACCACCACCCCATTTGTGCACGTGTCAGGATGAGCCTTACATGAAGCCCAGGCCTATTGGATGAGTATTTTATGTTTTCCGTGGTGAGCTCTACAGCTGACTCGTGAGGGAATGCCAACTCCAGCTGCTTAAATTTCCTGGTGTGGCTCACACTCGTCCAAGTTCAGTGTCAATGTTCCTCCAGCTGCATAGCTGAGAGTATTATTGCCAGCAGAAAACCTTGATGAGGTTTATACCTTTTGAAATCAGAAGCAGCTATCCCTCCGTATTTCAAGATAACGCACTTTTATATAGACCTGCACTGGTTCAAAGCTTATGAAATTTGGACATCTGAAAAATTTAAGCCACGAAGCATTCTCCTTTTGCACAAACCCACGGCCTCGGGTTCAATCTTGTACGTCTGCATTTTTTACCACAAGCTAAACATGAAGCCAGGAATACACTAGAGCCCAGACCTACCACCCCATGGAATCCACCAAGGCACAGCTCTAGAATGATCTTGCTAATAAAGCTTTCAAAAGAAGCAAATTATGGCATGGCTTCACAAAAGAGGAGCGGTGCACATTAATAAAAGCTTAAAAAATGGAGGACAAAGATCAACTCACTGTTTAATCCGGCAATGCTACTCTTAATGGCCAAATGAAAAAGATCACAGAGCAACAAAATAGTCTGAGAAGTAAAATACATCCACGGTCGGTCATTCTTAAAATTTTCTACATAGAGAAAATAGGTTTCAAAGAAACTGAAGAACAGGGAAGAGGAGAAAAGGAGGATCAAATGCAACTTCCATATGAAAGAATACTAATTTGTACATTTTTTTTTTTTTTTAATTTTCTACTTTAGTGCCCTAGCAGCGGCAATTCTGCTGTAGTAGGTTTTTTCAGACTTAAACATGGAAAAATATGAACCATTGCTCAGAAAGATCCCTTCTTTCCTTCCCAAGGTTTTGCTTTCAAAAACAACTCATTGACCAAGATTCCCCAGAAGTCGCTCTACTGCTGCATGTACATTTCCAGCTGTTGCCCGCAGCGCCCTGATATTCTCTTGGGTATCAAAGAAACCCATTTCTTGTAGTTGTGCTAGTTGAGTTGCATAAAGTTCTTCTGGGGGCACTGCAAAAGCAACAAAAGTTTCAGTAACATTGAGTAATTGCCATGAGGTAATATTACTTGAAGAGAAAAAGGTAGAAAGAAAATAACCATCAGGTTGGTTAGGTACTGATAAGCTGCCTGCCCCAAGACCACCAAACAAGTTCATCACCATGTCCAGCCCATTATTATTAGGTGTTCCTGTTAATTCAAGAAAACTTTATCATAATCTTAATTGGGGAAACAGACAAATCTGCCAGTCATAAAAGCGCTCATGAAATGCTACAAAATGCATTCACTAGATTTCTTGTTTCCTTGGGTACCTGTAGGGGCGCCAGGCTGTGCTGATTCCCTGCAAGTGAGCAAACACAGGATAAGCAATGACTAAAGAGAGATCTAATTTTGTCACGCAACGGGAGCATAAATTACAATTCCTTTAATGATCTCAGCTCTAGTACAATTATAGGTAACTAAGATTTCAGTCATGGAAAATAACCAAAATCAAATGTCCTCACTTACCGAGTAGCCTGCTGTCGGAGCTGCGGGAGAAGTGACTGTTGTAATGCTAGCATTTGCTGTTGAAAATAGAGTTAAAAGGGTCAAAAGATAGAAAACGAATTTAACCTAATGCAGTAACTATCGCCCGCGCATATAGAGAGAGGGGGGGTTGTTGATCCATTTGTGGACTGCTCAAAGTAGCATACCTGCATTGTTTCGGGAGAAGTTAATTGGCGTAGAAGCTCAGGATTTTGCATCATTTCTCTAAACTGGGGATTTGAATCAATCATGCTACGTAGTTGGGGATTGAAGTTGAGCATCTAAAATTCAAAAGCAAATTGTCAAAACTTAACCCACACTGAATATCATATAAGCTAAAACCCTTTCAATAACAATACCTGGTTCATATATTCAGGATTGGAGAGAAGGCTATGCATCATCTGTGATACAGCTGGATTTTGCAGCAATTGATTCATTTGATTTGAATCGGGCATGCTATTGAGCAAATTGTCCATTCCTGGGAGACCAAGCCCTCCCAGACCCAAACCACCAAGACCTGATGCCCTCCCAACAGGATTTGGCCTCACAGTGGAGTTTGTCTGGGTTCCTCCTAGCAATTCACCATTTTCAACATCAAGAATAATTCAATTATCATTTAAAAACAGTAACTTTAGAAGTTTATTCCAGCAAAGTACAAATAAGATATTCAAGATCGACTATATAAATGTCCATGGGCAAGAATCCCTCAGGACCAGGAACCATGTTTCTCAACCTAAAAGTTTCACAGGCATCTACTTAATAAGGTTATCATTTCTCTGTTAGAACTTCCTAAATTGGATCTCAGAGTGTGGCTTTCAAGCAAAAATAGATATCTAAATGATTTGCCAGAAGCAAAGAGGTGCGAAGCTCACCAGTAGCATTGTTCCAAGGGTTGGGCAGTGGGTTCGTATTAGGAGCAGCGAGCCCTGCGGTTGTTTCAGAACCAGTGGCAGAAGGGTTGTTTGAAGCGTCCCTGACTTGTGTCCCACCTTGGTTCCCCAAGAGGGTTGCAAATGGATTTGAACCCAAATCATTGCCAGTATTTCCGCCCATCGTTGTGGCATTTAAAAATGGTTCTTGAACATTTTCATACATTCTCCGAAGCATGTTAAATCCTTCAGGAGTTGATTCAATATTACTCATAGCCCTGTCAGTGTTTCGCATCATCTCACGCATGAGCTCAGGGTTTCTAGCAGCTTCTAATGTTTGTCTAAGAATGCTTGGATCATTAAGGACATGAGCAAGCTCAGGGTTTCGGTCCATGATCTCACGCATCTGAGGATTGCTCATCATCATGGATCTTATTAACTCGTGGTTATTCATCAGGCCCTGCATAATAGGTGTATTCATTATTTCCCTCATCCTGTTGGGATTCTGGGCCAGCCGTTGCTGTACTTGTTCCAATTCAGGAAACCCATCTCCAAGTAGATCAGATGGGCTTCCACCACCTAGCCAGTCAAGTCCAGGGAAGAAGGATGCCCCAAGACCATCACCCCTGAGTCCAAAGGCCCCACCTTCATTGGAACCAACACCCCGTGTAACCCCTGTTGTCGTATCAGGGTTTTCAGGGTTAGCAGTGGCGGCAGATGTAGGGGCAGGAGCAGGAGCAGGAGGGGAAAAACCACGAACCATGTGAACGGTGTGATCAGCTTGCAGACCTTCAGCAAAAGTAAAGAACAAACAATTCAGTCGTCAACTCTAGGATATGGAGGAGCAATTGCATTAGGATGTCCACTACTTTATTAACTACATGTTTTTTTCAATTCATCATGAAAAAATTATCAGTCAGAAAATAAAAATACCCAAATCTTAAATTTCTAATCAAGAAAACCAATCAATAGGAGGCTCTTATCATCATCATCATCATCATCATCATCTAGCCATTAACTGATAGAAACACTGCCGCATTTTTCTTATCTTTCCCTTTTTGAAGTAAATCAACCATACAAAGACGAAAAAATCTACCTTTTCTTTGTTTTTAAAATGCTTGCCCATCCATTATCAGGCCAAAAATTATTCAAAGTCCCATTTCTCACTCAAATATATATATAACCGGAAAAAATGAAACGATAATACAAGAAAGAAATGAACTCACCATAGCTATGAAGGGTCTGGTCATCTTTCAAAATCCGTCCTTTATAAATCAGCCTCTGCTGATCAGGTAGGATATCACAATTCTGAGCCAAGAGAGATTTGAAAACCGCAACCGTTGACTCCAAACTCGTCCTCACAGCAAATTTTGTACCATTAGAGCACCGAATATTAATCACCACAGCAGCATCCTCTTGCTTCCCTTGATGTTCATTACTCACTTTTGACTCGCTAGAATCGCCAGCAGCTCCCATATTATTATTATACAAATAAACAATCAAAAACCCTTACCGCAGAACCAATTAATTACTTTTCTTTTAGCAAAAAAAGGAGTGTGATTTCGCTTCTGAGTAAATGTGAGATCGAAGTAAGAGAAATCAACGAGGAATTGGAAATCAGAGAAATTGAAATCACAGTAAATTGGGAAGGGGAGGGGGCGATCGAGGGTTTCGAGTTTTTACCGGGGGGTTTTTGGCATATAATAAATGTAG